>JBDJHY010824437.1:0-15155 GCA_039654485.1 Withania somnifera | reverse complement strand
AGGTAAGGGAACACTATACAACTTAACTACCCATCCCAAGGAAGCTATTCAGTACAACTAGTAAAGCCGTAAACCCAAAATTAGCCCACGAAAACCTGCCTGTGTCTGACGATAAATTCCACAAGTTAACATTAGTTTAACGATGCAATTTAAAATAAATTTCAGATGGGATCCAAAATCGGGCCTAAAACGGGCTTACGTGGCCCGCTTGCTGAAATCGAAAACAAAATTTACCACGGGTTTTCCAATGCTACCAGGAACCCATGCCTCAGTTTTGAGCTCAAGGCGAGCAACGAAAGAGCTTTAAATCAACCCATAAAGAATTGGGTAAAAGGGGTTTGAATAATCGATAAAACAATAACCATGCTATAATTTTGATGAAATAGAGACTCTAGGAGCAACATACATGCTAATAACGAAGAAATAAACAAAAGAAATCAAGTTATGAAATGATTTCTTCAAACCTAGTTCATAGCCAACAAAGGATAAAGAAACTAGAAACTAAGGAAGAAGAAGCAGGAAAGGAAGAAGAAAGAAGAAACGTACCAATTACATATATATATTATGAAGAAGATTGATAATCTCTTCCTTAGCCTTTGAATTAAGTTTGGGGAGATTTTTGAGCTCCAAAAACGGGTGGGACGAAATATTTTGATGAATAGAAGAATTTGGGGTCAAAAGGGTTAAAAACTGATTTTCAGGGACAGATTGTCCTTTTTATCATGATCGACTTCCAAGTGAAAAAATGAGTCTTCACGATAAGAAGCACGTCATGCATCTTATCGTGATTGACACTTCGGCTGCAGATTTTTCAGAAACTCCAATGGGGTCTCGGGATTGAAATGGAGTCCAAATTTGACAAACCTTATATGTTTTTTTGAGTGGAAAACATAGTTTGGACTCAATGGAATCGACCAAAATAGTAAAGGAGTTCATTTACTCAAGATTATCCCTCAAATCAAAAAGGCCTAAAGGCTCCTTTCTCCGCTAACACCTCGAATTTACAACAACATGTACGAAAATTAGACCAACACCTCACCTAGCCTAAATTCATCATTCTGGAGCTGTTGGAAGTGTCAAATTCCAATTTGACACTTCGAACATCGAGTTACCACTCAAGCTCTACTTTTAGGCTAAAACTTAAACAAATTCCACAATTTCTCATAACTTGCAAACGAAACCTCCAAAACGCAAACTTAATTGACTTTGTTTGGTATTCCAGAGCTAAAAGAACTGTCAGAATTAAATTTCGAGCTAGTCTTGAAGAAAAGTTAACTTTAGTCAATGAGTACTTAGTTTAAGGCCCTAAAATAGGGTATTTGAGATATTTCTCGACTGAGTCACCAGGGATCCAAACTATCTATCCCAGCAAGTCATAATTGACTTGGGGCAACTACTGAAATGCTCTAAGATGCAGGATTTTGCGTATTTATTATAAATGACCATAAGGGTCATTACACATATAGTCGACCCTCCCTAGAACTCACTTTATGGAAATATATTAGGTTTGTTGTTGTTTTTATTATTGAACCATGAGAAATATGAATAATCATTTAAAACATATTCATTATCATGAGGATATCATGGGAAATTAAAATTTGATCATAAAGCATAATTGAGTAAAGCCATAGTTCATGAGATTATGGATTCATAACTAAACTTTGATACTTTAGGCATGAGGATGAAGGAGATCCTTATTGAATATCACCACACTTTCATACAAATATTTTATCTTAAAATTACGATTAGGAGTTGAGTTACCGAGCTTTGAAAAGAAAGCCCTAGGTTTATTCTTAGTGTTCTTATTTCAACCTCGACTTGATTCTCTAGGAAACGTAAGATTTTAGGGTAGAATCTTGTTAGAAATCCATATGTGGATGTTAGAAATAAAATAGAATAGATTAAAAGGGACTTACCTTAAAGTTTGGGGATTGGGAGGAGATAAACCTATTTAGAGATGATAGGAATGAGAAAAAGAGGTGGAAAATTGAAGAAATGACCTTTTAATGGCCCTCCTCGGCCATTCTGCGATCCAAAAATGTGAATAACATACCAGTTCTATAGAATGAAGAATTGGAGTTTTAGACAACAATTTTGGACAATGAATATCATTTTCAGGTTCAATCTTCCATCCATATATTTGGACCTCTGACCTATTCCATAGATCGCTGAATTGACCAGTTCTAGTACTCTGGTAAGTTAATCCGAACTTTTTACTCAAACTTAGTATCTATGAATGATTTTTTGTAAGAAAATATGAAGAAAGTTAATTTGATAATTATGGTATAGAAACTCCTCATATTTTATGAAATATGCTAGTTTGAAGATGATCCATCTAAAGCTCATATGAATACTCAATTGGTAAAGAAACTTTCATCTAAACTTTGAGTTAGAAGTTCCTTAGGACCTTAATTCACCTCTAACACTTTTTCCACACTTAGGAAATTACTTTATCATCTAGGAAAAAGTAAGAAATCATTTGATTTAGGTCTAACCACTAACATAGCACGGTTTAAGTCTTACCTTAGAAACTCAGGGTGTTTTATTAGGAGGTTCAAATCCTAGACCGAAAGTATGGTGTGTTACAACATCTCCCCCTTGGGATTATTCACCCTCAAGTGATATTGAATCTATACTTATATGGAATCGAACTACTAAATGAGAACTCATGACATGAAGACTTCTAAGATTTGCTATAAGAAGAAGGTCTTTCCTAATACACTCTAATTCCTTATAACTTTACGGGAAGGATTTACAAGCATGATTCTTGTGAGAGATCTGATCTTGGAGTACTAACATGGTCTGAATATCTTAATCAGCTAACATGGTTTCACAAAGCCAGATCAATATAATTGAACATAAGCAACACTCTATATGAAGCTATATGGCATGAAACATGGGTTCCAAGAACACAAAGGATAGGATTACTACGTCTCAAGCGATATGAATGAAAACTATTAAGCTTAGAAACACTTCTTAACTACACTTTTTCTTTGAATACTACACTTCTCTAGGTTCCATCTCTAACCCTTACGAGGGTACACATGAATACTCTTATTGGAGTCTTAGTCTAACCACATTCTCATACCATGTTTAATCCTAACTTAGAGGCATAAGGTGTTATACATAACACGATCATGCTAATCTTAACCACAAACATTTTTCTCTATAATTTTTCAAGGACATTTATCCTAAGAATACTACTTCTTACCATCACATAATCCACCCAACCTTGAGCTCAAATCAAGGATTCACCAACACATAAAGATTTTGTTCATGCATTTATCAATACGACTCCAAATTATCACTATATTTTCTTTGTTGTTTTCTTAAAGATAAAACTATCTAGGGATCTTCTCAAGTATCACTAAAATTATAACTTTGTATAGTCATAAAGGGGGGTATACCCTATAACCTCACCTACTTAGTACACATTATTAGAAATTACCTCATACTTCATCCATATTTAATAACGTAGTGACACAAAAACAACTGAACTAGTATTAACTGAACATCCACCTTCTGCCATCTTTGCTTTTTACCTAGCTTTCTTCACTACCATCTAGCACATCATAATAAAATCACTAAGGGGTCGATTGGTGCAACGGATACCATAATATTGTCCTAGGAAAACTTTTTAGTGCTCTTTAATTTCTTTTTTGGTTACCAAATATGGGATAACTTATTCTAGGACTAAACATTAGTACTAGAATAAGTTATCCCTCCACCAAAATGAATTAATAATCCCAGGATACACTATCCTAGGATAAAATAATCAAAATGAAATAAATATCCCTCAAATCATTTTTTTATTCATAATTTTTCAAATTCATTTATATTCATATTATTTTTAATATCATATATAATAACATTCAGCACATTCACTACTCGTTATTTTTATGATAATTCTTCATATTTTTATTAAAAATATAGACTACATAAATATATCTTTTATTTATGAATATTTTCTATGTTGAATTTATTTGACTAATTCTTATGTTTATTTGTATTTTGAGTTTTTTCTTAAGAGTAATAAAATGTTGACTCCACTCTTGAGTTACATATTTTTAATTAAATAGTTTCTTAGTCACTTAAGAATTTATATTTTATATATCAATTAAAATGAAGATAGATTTAATATTTTATAATATATGAATATAATATTCTTAAATAAAGTGACATAAACAGAATCCTCTTTTATCTTAACAAACATAAGATGGAAATTTTATTTCTAAATAAGATGGAAGTTTTATTTTTAAACACCTATTGCATAATCATGGGAATACACACAATAAAAAGTTAATTTAAATAAGATAAATTTTATTTTAGGCATGAATAACTAAAGTTTGAAAATAATAAAGAGTTAATAAGGCGAAGGGTATTTTGGTTAACACACAACTTATCCTTAGAAATTATGCAGTTCATATTATTTTGAATACAATAAAATAAACACTCAATAAAATATAATCAATGCATAACTTATCCCAACATATCTGTCATGACCCAAAATCCCAAGTAGTGATGGCACTTGACTTAACCTACCCACACAGGTAAGCTTCTACAATCCTATAAGCGTAAATGCGGGAAATAGTGAATCAGGGAGAAGAAAAAGAAGACACAATATAAAAATCCATCAATAAAACCACCTAGAAGCCAGTGTCACAGTGTACAGGCTTCTAAATACGGGATACATAGCCAAAAGAAAATACATAGTCTCAAATTTCAAGATCCTCAAATAGGATCTACATAATAAGAAAAGTTTAGGCATCTGCCGAATGACATAAAACTATAGCAACTCTTTGAACTCGCAAGACTTGGACTTGATCGGGAGGGAAATGACCAACCTTCTCCAGAATATGAACCTACACAAGTGTAGAAAGCAAGGGAATGATTACAAAATAAACAAAGGGTACTCAACAAGTATCCCTGACCTGACACTAAAATAAAATAATAAATAATCACCAACCAATCCGATCATCCCAACCACAATCCTCTAGACTACTAGTTGCACATCAAATCATAGCCAATAATTCATAATGATAAGTATATGATAAATAAACAGTACAAGGATAATCAAAAGAATAAATACCAAAATTGAACTCATAATAAGTCAACAAAATAGACACATCAACCCACACCAAGTCCATACTGGGAAAAATCAACTAGTCACACCGATCAACACAATATGTACTAATACTCAACAAAAATTATTCATCTCATATAGAATGTACATTCCAGTCCTTAGCCCATTCGGAGGCATCCTCCCTCTTGAGTCCATTTCAAACCTCACGGGAAGGGTCCGGTAGATTGTGCCAAGGCCTCATAGGTGGATTTCATAGAGCTATAATTAGTCTTAGAATTGTTGTAGGAAGGGTCCATCCAATGCAACCTAGAATTAAAGTCATGGAATGAATAATATATAAAATAGACCAAGGTCATATCCAATGGTAACAATCTCAACCACCTCATAACATGAATCTCACCTAGATCCGCCAATTATATATAAATCAGTAAAAGAGGTACTCCATGACAGACATTCTCACAGATATGAAACCAATCATATATCCATCCACGTATATGCAATGCAATGCAAAGAAATAGAGTGAAACATAAGTATGTCTCACGTACCTTCGAATACAAAAAATAACACATTAGCCACATTTCTTTGGTATCAAATATCAAGATCATGGTAATAAAGGAAATCACACATCGACCAATTACCTTTTTATATCGTATCAATGTCATAGAAATACCGAAAATCACACATCGAACACATTGCCGTTTCTTATCATATCAATGTCATCGAAATATCGAGAATCACACATCAGCCACATTGTCTCTTTATATCATATCAATGACGTGGCAATACTAGTTATCACACATAAGCCACATTGCTTTTTATATCATATTCCTTTTTGTATTATTTTCATTATATATCAAGACCATATCGGGAATCATATATCGACCATATGTTCATCTCAATTGTACCATATACCTCTTATTATTTCCTCTCAATTAATAAACAAATGCATGTAAATGATGAACATATCAAATATATGTCAAAAAGAGGTAATGGAAATCAATGCATAATGAAGGCCCTTCAAGGTGTTCACGACAAAGATAATGGAATAAGGCTCAATCAAGGTCATACAAGAGAATATAATTCAACATGGAACAATTCAAAGTAAGTCAACAAGCTCCCACATAAGTAATTAATCAAATACAATATCACAATGGCTCAACCAACGCCTCACATACGCTCAATATCAAAAAACGAAAATACAGAATGTAAGATAAAATTTAATGGGAACCACAAGACCATAACAATCCTTACTCAATTATAAATAATAAACCAATTATATTTACTCCTTTTTATTCCTTGGTTTTAACCTCACATGCTTTACTCTAGAGCCTAGGTGAGTATTCGTACTTCTTCCACACGAAAACCCCCAAATAATATCCATTACTCCAAATTATCAGTAAATAGTACACACAACAGGGATCCTATAATTCCTTGAGAAAGGGTCAAGCCTCCACTTGAATTAAGAAAACGAGGAAGTAGCTAAGTGAGTGCCTTGCCTTTGAGTTGTTCTCTCAACTCACAAGATCTAGTAAAATAATGAATTTTCCATGAGAATTTATGATTTTCAATACCCATATGGAAATACTTAACTTGGTTCTAAAAATACTCCCAAAGACTAAGTCAAAACCCCTTTTAAAAATTGGGAAGTTTTCATGAAATTCAAGTCACCCATAGCTTGGGGATTCTAAATATCAAGTTTAAACCAAAACCCAGATTAATTTGATAGCTCAAATAAAAATTTAATCATAAAAAAGTATGTTTCTTAAACCACCCAAAGTGATCCTTGCAAAGTATAAGAATTAATAATGAACCCATATTTAAAATACCATGAATTATAAGCATTTTAAGTAAAATCTTACCAAAGGTCTTGAATTCTTTAAAACTTGTTATTTGAATCTTAAAAACTAATAAAATATATTCTAAGTTGTTTGTCAAGGATTTTTAAGAATGAATGATGAGGCTAAAGTCTTGTTAGTCTTTCATATAAACGATGAAGTATGTGAAAACCCCAAACTACCCTTCATTAACTTGACAGAAAACCAAAATAAAGGACTAAGTGTGGGGGTATGGAAGGGGGAGGGCCATCGTATATTGGTATAGTCTGAACCATCCCATAGGATTCTTATGGTTCTTTGAGCGTCCCCAGGCGCAGACCAGTGCCTCTAGGGTATGACCAGTACTCCCCTTTGTCTCGATTTGGCTCTAACTTTCATTTGGGCTCTCAAAACACATCCGGACACTATGAACACAAAATATATTGAAAATTGAGTGTAAAAAACACGCCGAACACATTAGAATCATGAAAAAGGACACTAGACATCTTCATGACCAGTATACCCCATTGTAGGAAGAATACAAACTTTGCTCTACGATATCAAAGCGTATCTGAAACTCATGGAACACTATTCAAATCCCCTTCTAGACTAAATTTGACCTCTCAAATCCAATAGAATCAATGGAATTTTAACCTTAATTCTAAATAATTAAATATTGACTGAAGATAAACTTTGACCTTAAAACTCAATGTTATCCCATCAAAATGACTTATAGTCAACATTAAAAATTGAGGACTGAGAATGATGTTCTTCCTAGAACTACTTCCACGTTATGGAGCTAATGAAACTAACAAAATTATATTACGAGACTCAAAACTCCAAATGAGGCCTCAAAACTCAAATATCTCAACATAAAGACCTTACACATAAAGAGATAAGAGATACCCGAAGCCTTGAAAAGTTGTAGATATTTGGAGCTCATGTCTGAATCAATCTCCCATGTAGCCTCTGAAACTTGGCGATGCTTCCATTGAACTTTCACTGAAGCAATTTTCTTGATTCTAAATTTCCTTACTTGCCTATCTAAGCCAGATACAGGCTCCTCATCATAGGTCAAATTCTATGTTTCCAAAGCATGTAAACATAGAAGGTAGGATGTACCGTCGATAAGCTAGGTGGAAAAGCCAACTCATACGCCACCTCCCTAACTTATACCAAAATCTAAAATAGGCCAATAAATCAAGGCTTAATCTTTCCCTTCTTCCTGAATCCCATCACATCCTTCATAGGTGACAACTTTAGCATGACACTGTTACCCTCCATAAACGCTAAAGATCAAACCTGTTGGTCCACATAACTCTTTTTCATTCTTTGAGGTGTCAATAATTGACTCTGAATAACTCAAACCTTCTACATAGGATCACAAAGAAGATCTGTATAGGGATCTCACCTCAAATGCATCAAACCAACTGATCATAAACCTATATCTCCTACCATATCATACCTTAAAAGGCTCCATCTGGATACTGGAGTGATAGCTATTATTACAAACGAAATACACAAATGGAAAATTCTTCTCCCAATAATCACCAAATTATATAACACAAGCACGTAGCATATCCTCCAGAGCTTAAATAGTTCGTTCAAACTAGCCATCAGTATGAGGGTGAAAGGTTGTGATAATATCTAGATGAGCGCCCAAGCCATGCTATATGCTCTTAAGAAATGTGAAGTGAACAATGACCGATGGTCAGAGATGGTAGAAATAGGTATATAATGCAACTGAACAATCAAACTAAAGTAAATCTCTACTAGCTTCTTGGCTGTTTAATCAACCTTCACTGGAATGAAATGGGAAGATTTGGTCAATCAATCTAGAATCACCTAAATAAAGTCATATCTACCCACGGTTCTACATAAACCTACAACAAAATCCATTGTAATCCACTCCCACTTCCACGAAGGAATGAGCATCCTCTGAGACAATATGCCCAGCCGCTGATGCTCAAACTTAAAACTCTGACAATTTTAAGTATCTAGCCATAACATTGCCACACCACTAGTAGTGCTGGCTCAAATTATGGAACATCTTTTTGCCCTTGGTTGGATGAAATACCGCTAATTATATGCCTCTCCCATAATCGAGGGAGTCAAATCACCAACCTTAGGTAAACATATCCGACTACCAAGCCTTAAAATGCCTGAGGTCTAGAAAATCCTCCTTTGCCTCTTCCCTCGATATTTTATCTTTGATTATTCACAACTTCTTATCCTAGAATCGTTTCTCCTTAATATTCTCCATGAGGTAAGAACGAGAGTCCATAAAAGCAAGGATATCAAAACCATATGGAATATGCAAGCGAACCAAACTGTTCAGCAAACTCTGAATCTCTTGGTCTAAGGTCACATCTTTTCCTCAATCAAAGAAAGACACCCATACTGACTAATTTTCTACTCAAAGCATTGGTTAAAACATTAAATTTAATCGGGTGGTAGAGAATAGTCATGTAATAATCCTTTAGCAACTCAATCCACCTGTCGCGTCCTTAAATTCAGATCCCTTTAACTAAAGATGTAATTAGTACTCCTATTGTTGGTGAATACCTCATAATAAAATCGATATATATAGTGACACCATAATTTCAACACGTCCAACTCAAGAACAAGCATAGGGTATTTCTTCTTATGGGTCTTTAACTTTTTTAGAGGGATATGAAATAACCTTACCTTTTTGCATCAACACTCTACCCAAACCAACTCGAGAAACATCATAATAAAGGATGAACATCTCTCTTTCCATAGGCAAAGAAAAACTAAGGCTGAAGTCAATAAGGACTTAAGCCTCTGAAATTCTCCTCGTACTCATTCCTACCACTAAAAAGCAACATTCTTCTGGGTCAGCCGAGCCTGGTTCTAGATTACCTACGCCCTCCACAGGGGGGGGAGTTTAGTACACGCATTTTGACAGAAAAACTACTTTCGTTATCAGGGGAAAGCCCTTGGGATGTCAATAAAGCAGAGATGGAAGAAAAACCCTAAAAAAAATCTACGATAGTTTACCCGCCAAGCCAATAAAAATATGGATCTCTGTAGGGGAAGTAAGCTTAATCCAACTACAAACTGCTAACCTCCTTGGACACTATGTGTCCCAAGAATGACTTTGATCCAAATGAAATCCCACTTTTGTTAAACTTGAAATTCATCTATCCTCTCTCAAATGGTGGAGTACATTTCTCAAGTGCTGAACATAGTCTGCCTCACTCCGAGAATATACCAAGACGTCATTAATAAAAACAATAACAAATAAATCAAAATAGGGTCAACATACCCCGTTCTTCAATTCCATGAATGCTACAAGGGAATTAGTCAACCCAAAAGAAATCACCAAAAGCTCGTAATGACCATAGCGGGTCCTAAAAGTTATCTTAGGTATATCCAAAGCCCTAATGATTAACTTAATGGTAGCCCGATATCAAATCAATCTTAGAAAACACTAAGGCACCATGTAGATGATCAAATAAATCATAAATTCAGGGAAGGGGATACTTGTTTTTGATAATAACCTGGTTTAGTTGCCTACAGTGAATGCACATCCTCATTGACCAATCTTTCTTCTTCACAAACAAAATAAGAGCATCTCACAGTGACACACTTATTCTAATGAATCCCTTACAAAGAAAATCTTGAAGCTGCTATTCAATTCCTTTAGCTATGATGGAGACATACAGTATAGAGAATAAAAATTATTCTAGTGTCCGGCTCCAAATCAATAGAAAAATCAATGTACTTATTAGGGGAACACATGGAAGATCTAAAGCAAAGACATCAAGAAACTCACACACTACTGGTACAAAATCTAGTCGAGGAGTATCAATACTAGTGTCCCGAATGAACTATAAAGAGTAAGACAACCTCTACCAATCATTCTCTGGACATGAATGAAGGAAGTCACTCTATTGGGATAAGAAACCTTAGAACATTCCCAATCAATCTTTGGGATATCAAGCATGTCTAGAATAATTATCTTGGAATAAAAATCAAAGACATCATGGTGAGGGGAAAACCAATCCATACTCATAATAACGTCAAAATATATCTTGTCAAGAAGAATCAAGTCTACCCAAGTGTCATACCCTACCACAGAAATGATACAGGATTCGTACACCCAATCCACCACTAAATAATCTCTTATAGGTGTAGAAACATGAAGAGGATTAGGTAGATAATCAATCATCATATCAAATCCAGTAGAAAAATAAGTAGAAACATATAAATAAGTAGATCCCAAATAAAATAATACTTAAGTAGGTTGATGACATACTAGGATAATACCTGTGATCACTGAATTTGAGGCTTCGATCTCTAGTCTACCTAGGAATCATAACAATGGCCCCTGTAGCTACTTGAAGGAGAATCACATCTACTAGCACTCATATGGACCGTAGCCCTACCATCACCTCTACCAGGGGTCCGACCACCTCTACCAGGTTATGCTCTACCTCAAACTCTCATAGGAGGTGCTAGTTCTCTAGATGGAAATTTAAAACTAGTTTGGGACCTTTCTATCCTTTATATGGACATGACCTATGAAAATGACTCAAATCTTCACTAGTTAAACACAACCTCGGTAACATAGGCTGTTATATCTGTCCGAACAAACCCAAGTAACCATCATGACTAACCTGTCCATGCTGAGAACCTTGAGAAATCTATCCCTAACTGATGGACCCATGATCAGTATTACTCACCCTCAGAAGCCTGCATCATACCCTAAATCGGTCTTGATCATCCTGAAAGAACTCCCACCTCAAGATGTATAACTTGAGAACTAACCAAATGGATGGGCCTTATTTCCTTTAGTATCCCCAAACTCCTTATCCTCAATCAACTCTGCATCCTTGGTTGCGCCAACTATATATGTAAAATACACCCCTAATGAGCTAGTTTGTATATTGCCATACAAATAGTATATTTCAATCCATAGACAAAATAATGAATTCTCTCAGGAGGATCTCTGAAAAGTAAGCCAGAAAACCTAGATTAGGCATAAAAACGAGTCTCATACTCCGATAAAGTTATATCACCATGAGAAAAAACATCAAATCTACAATGTTTATCCTCTCTCATACTCCTAGGAATATATTTGTCATTAACACTTGAGAAAAGTTATCCTAAGTAATAAAAGGTGATCCATCTGGCCTTTTTATACATAAGAATGGCACCACTGTCGGTCTTCTCCGTACAACTAAAGAGATGTATATAAAACCCCATGTGAATCTGCCAACCTCACACTCTCTAGTAACTACCAATAGGTCAAAAACAACTCCACAACCTCACCTGCCACCTTAAAATGTCAGAGGATTCATATTTTTGAATTTCTCATAATGCCACTAGTTGTCTAACAGGGCTGCCTTGAGAAAAAATGGGGCTCTAATGCCTGACATTTGCAAACCCTTATCACTATTATCCATGGGTGGCTATCCTACTTGAGAATGAACCATATAGACATGTTGTTGCTGCTCCGAGGGTTTGTTCCCTTATACCACCTTGGAGGCCTTGAGGTGTACCCACCTCGATCCCACTATGATCCATAGTCTCCAATACTCCTAATAATCTGAGTAAAGTCTCCTAAAGCGATGAAGTGGAATGAATATTAGGAGTTTCCTATCCCTCAAACTCATTAATCTATGGCTCTGAGGAGGCTGCCTTATCCTGACCTCGAACCGATGTAGCTCCATGGCCTTTAGCTTGGTACACTTTTGACCCCTACCCATAACTAATGCATCCTCACTAAGCAGGGTTTGTCTCTCCACTGGTTGTTGATCTAGTCCTTGCCATCTTCCATAAAACAGCCTTATCTAAAGACACAGATAGACTTATGATAGACAAAAATGAAAGAATAAATAGAATAATTTCCTAAGGATCTATAGTGGTCTGCAAGACTCTAAAAAACCTTGGCTAGTACACAAGTGAAACCCATTGAACCTAGAGCTCTGATACCAACTTATCATGATCCAAAATCCCATGTCGTGATAACACCTATCTTAATCCACCTAGAAAGGTAAGCCTATACAACCCTATAAGTGTAAATATGGAAAATGATAAATCTGTAAGAAGAAACAAAGGTACAAATCTATAAAACTACCTTGAGCTGGGTGTCATAGTGTACAAGACTCTAAATAAGGGATACATATCCAAAAGAAAATCCATAGTCTCAAATGTTAATATCCTCAAATAGTATCTATTACATAATAAGAAGATTTTAAGCATCTTTCGATTGACAAAAAACTACCTCGACTCTTTGAATTTGTAAGCCTTAGACTTGATCGGAGGGAAATGATCAAACTACTCCATACTCTAAACCTACACAAGTGTAAACCACAAGGAAGTGAGTACCAAATAAACAACGGGTACTCAATAATTATCCCTGGACTGATACTAAAATAAAACATTGAAGAGTCACCAACTACGCTAATCATTCCAACCACAATTCTCCAGACTACTAGATGCGCATAAAATTATAACCAAAAATTCATAATAAAAAGGAAATAATAAATAAATAGTGAAGGGATTATCACAAGAATAAATGCAAAAAATGAACTCAAAATAAGTCAACAAAATAGAGGTCCTCATCAACCCAAACCAAGTCCATAATAGGAAATTATCAAGTATTCATTACTGATCAACTTAATGATGTATCAAAATTCAAGTGAAATTATTCATCTCATATCGAAGATTTAATATGATTTTTATCCCATTCAGAGGCATCCTCCCTAAAGAATCCATTTCAAAACTCATAGGAAGGGTCCCATTCATTGTGCCAATAGGAGGAGTCCATAGATCCTCAATTAGTATTTATTCCATAAGTTCACCTATGGTAGGAAGTGTACATCCAACGCAATCGAGAACCAATCTCGTGGAATGAATACTAATAAGAATAATCCAAGGTAATATCATATAGTAACAATCTCCACCACCTTTTATCATCGATCTCATCTAGATCCATCGGTTACATATAAATGAGTAAATGAGGTACTCCATGATAGATGTGCTCACAAAGCATGAAAAGCAATCATGTATCCATCTAGTATGTGCAATATATTGCAATGTAATAGAGTGAAATGCAAGTTTTTCTCACATACCTTAAATACCGAGAATCATATATCGTCCAAATTTCTTTGGTGTCAGATATCAAGATCATGGTAATACTAGGAATCATGGATCAGCCAATTACCTCTTTATATAAATATCAATTTCATGTAAATACCGTGAATTAAATATCAACCGTGTTTCATTTTTATATCATATCAATATCATGGAAATACCCGGAACCACAATAGGCCACATTGCCTCTTTATATCATATTAATGTTATGGCAATACCGGGAAGCACGCATCGACAACACTGCCTTTTTATATCATATTCCTCTTTCCTTTATTTTTCATTATACATATCAAGACCATACAGGGAATCATACATCATCCACATGGACTTCTCAATCTTATCATGTACCTAGTATTCTTTCCTCTTAATTAATATGCATGCAAATAATGAACATATCAAATGTATGTCAAAATAGATAATATAATCAATGCATAATCAAAGACAATCAATGGATTCATGACAAATATAATGGAATAAGGCTCAACCAAAGACATACAAGAGTATATAATTAAACACAAGACTATTTAATGTAAGTCAACAAGCCCCCATAAGGGAAATTAATCAAATATAATATCACAATAGTTCAACCAAGGCCTATCATGGGCTCAATATCAAGTAATGAACAAATAAAATGTAAGCTAAAATATTATGGGCACTACAAGGCTATAAAAATCCTTATCAATTAGAGATAATAAAGCAATCAACATTTACTTATTTTCCTTGGTTTTAACAACACATGATTGAGTGTCCAAATGATCATTCGTACTTAAACCACGTGGAAACCCCCAAATAATAACTATTACTGCCAATTATATGTAAACAATACACACAACAAAAATCCTACAATGCTCTGAGAAAGGGTCAAACCTTCACTTGCCTTAAGAAAGCCAGGAAGTAGCTAAGCGGATGCATTTCCTTTTCGTTGTGATCCCAACTCCATAAAATCTAGTGAAATTAAGAATTATCCATGAAATTTTATTATATTTGATACCCATATGAAAATCCTTAAAATGGTCCAAAACTACTCCCAAAAACCAAGCAAAAAACTCTCTTAAAGATTAGGAAGTTTTCATGAAATTCAAATCACCCATAGCTTGGGGATTTTAAATATCAATTTAAATCACAAACAGGGT
>JBDJHY010824219.1:0-15156 GCA_039654485.1 Withania somnifera | reverse complement strand
TTTTATAGTCTTATTGGCTCAAAGAGTTGATTTTGGTCAA
The DNA here is from genome assembly GCA_039654485.1 of Withania somnifera. Lineage (NCBI taxonomy): Eukaryota > Viridiplantae > Streptophyta > Magnoliopsida > Solanales > Solanaceae > Withania > Withania somnifera. The sequence continues at coordinate 15,116 of JBDJHY010824219.1, read as the reverse complement.
GATACACCCTTGATTGAGTCTTTGGGCGTCAATTAAGTTTTGGTCTGTTAGTTGAGATAAAAAAAAGTTTGGAATTAGAAGTTTAACTTTACTTTATTTTGAAGATAAAAGCATTTAGTTGAATTCTGATAACTGTATCAGTTTTGGAATGTCAAATTTAGTTTTTTGGATCCTTGGGATCATGTCCCATAGTGTTTAGAATCATTTTAGGTGTTTGGGTGGAATGTTAATGTTTATTGGAAAGTATTGACTTTGGTCAACATTTCTATGAAATGACCTCGATTTTTCAGTTTGTCATTTTTTGTTCAAATTCTATTAACTTCGGTTAGAAATTCCCATCTGTATTGATTAGAATTAGTGCATTTTTAGGGGTGTATTCTCATTAGGGCTATGTAGCAACAACTGGTGGTGGAGTTTCCCTTGCTAATATAGGCTCGCCTATATGATGCGTACTCTTGTGGAGGGTAGGCTACCCTTGCAAAGGGGGATGTGTTTACAGAGGTCTATCCCTATGAAGGCATGTGATGTGGATTCTCTCTTTCCTTGTGAACCTTTTTTCTTCCTGACACGCCTAAGACCTTTTTACGTAGGTGACACGATCTTTAAGTGTTTAAAAAGGGTCTTCTTTTTTTTTTCTCCAGAATATCCTAAATACGGATTAGAGTTTTTGAGCTTGGATTTTAGGGACCACTAAAATTTCTTAGTGATTTCTTTTTCAAGTGAATCCGTTCTCTGTGTCTTGAAATTCCAGCTTGTCCTAGCTCAATTCCATCTTTAGTTTTCATTGGAGCATTAAAATCTTATCCTTAAAGTTAATTATTTTTATCCATTTGGTGTCCAAATAAATCTCATCCTTCGCAACATTTGGAATGAATTCCTTACCTCGTATTGGGAATAATTGCAAATTTAATTGTGACTTTCATTGGTAGTCTCTATTGGTGACTTTTTACCTGAATCTTAACCTAGAGTATTAATTTTCAATATGTGTATTGTTATTCTTGTTTTGATGATTAGATTCTCTTTTTGAAAGTGAGGTAGGAGTTGAAATTTTCTCCAAAAGGAAAAGCTCCAATACAATATTGTGAGAATATTTGTCAACCACCAAGTATGTTACAATTTATCTATGACTTGGCTCGTTTTAAGGTATTCATACAATAATTTTCTATTTTTTTAGCGACATTGAGTTTGGCATACACTTTACTTTGAAACGTTTGGGTTTATTCACTTGCCTAGTGGAATTAGAGTAGAGGTTTTCTATTTATTCTTAGTTTAGGAAATCATTTTCCTCCTGGAATTAGTCTTTAATTCCTTTTTGTTCAGATTTAGCATAGTTAGGTAGTATATTTTATAAGTTTCTAGATGGTAAGATAAGGTTTATTTGTTATATTTGTTTTCATTATGGCGTAATTAGGTGATTTAGGGGTAGAATTAACTTTTGACCCTTACTTTACATTTTGTTTACTTAGAATAGGTGATGTTGCGTAGTTAAAGACTCAGAATAGCTATCCTTTATCTATATTTATGTATACTTGCACCAGGGTGTGCGATAATTTATCCATTTGAGTTCTACTGTGTTTAATTTAATATTTTCTATGTTACTATGATATTACGGGCCTAAGTATAAGGCTGAAACTTGATGGATCCCAAGTTAGTCCTATGATGTGGTTTAGAGATGTAATGAACCTTACGACTATTCTTGTTTTTATGTATTTTCTTGCATTCTAGAGCATTGCGGTAGATTCCCAGTTTATTTTTTAACTAATGAGACTAAAGGTTCGGTACCTTGGCAGTTCAATCAAGAATTATCTTATTTTTAATACTTTAGAGCCTAAACATAGGTAATCATTGACTTCAGTCGAAATTTCTTCAAAAAAAGCTTAGAATCAAATTTTGAAAGTTCTTGTAGGTCTGGAGCATGGATTTTGGGTCTAGGTGGACCCTTGGTTTTGGGTCTAGGAGATTCTACTGTTATTTTACATAGTCTGGATAGTAACAATTTGAAGGTAATTTGATGTTTCAATTTCGTCAATGTTCAGCGATCAGAGTGTTAGATTAAATATCAGACTATATCTTTAGCTCCGAAATGTTGAGTTTGGGTTAGAAAAAGTGTTCATTCACTTTTCGAGGTGGCTTGGTTGATTTCAAGGTGTTGGGTGAATATTAGGAATTTTAGTGCTAAGGGTTCAATTGGTCAGTGGTTATAAAAAATAACGTTGTATCAATATTTTGACTGCACCATTGAGTCTAAGATGTCATTTTTGATATGTCAGGACTATTTGTTTGCAAATGTCAGATGTAATGACCCATTTGGTCATTTACTTTACTTTCAGTTTCTTTCGTGTTCAAAACTTTTTGTTAGCCTCCCAAAGTCATTTATGACTTTCTAGGACCATTAGTTTTGTTACCTGGCGGTTCGGCGTGCTACCTCAAATTTCCTATTTTGAAGGGTAAACATTGAAATAGTGGAACTTGAGAGTGTATTCATAGTAAACACGCTTGAAATTAGATTGCTACAGTTATGTTAGTTTGAGAATGTTGAATTTTATCTATATGGACCTTAAGTTCAACTCCTAGGGTTTTTGTTTTGACTGTGAACTGTTTGGTGGAAATTCAGTTCAGCTATAGCTCATTTTTTAGCCTAGGTTGTCTTTTTGAGATAGGAACGTCGAATCATAATTTTGACGCTTTCATTAGCTTCAAAATTATGATTTTCAGCTAGTTTTATCATTGATTTTCTTCTTGACATTTCCGTACTTGTTTCAAGTGCATTGGTGGGAAGTTAGAATTTTGATCTTTTTGGTTGGTTTAAATTTGGGGCTCCTTTTCATTAACATGACCTTCATCGGTCGTTTCGTCAAATTTATTGAGTATGCAATATGTTTTTTATGCATGATGCATATTTGGTTTGTTTCTGTTGGACTCATTTTCAATTCTAGTACCTTGTTGGAAAATTTAGCTGTTGCACAATTTATCATAAATTCCTATACTCAGGGCAATCACACCCTTTTTTTGCAATTTTGGTATATCAATTTTTCTTTTGTTAGGTGGGCCCTACACTATTGGAACTAATAGGGCACAGACCCCTGGTATGAGATGGCATTATTCAGATTTACTTTTTTAGCACCCCTATGCTTTCATCCTACTTGCAGAGTTTATACTTATCGATCTTAAGGGGGAGTCATCGTGAGTTTTGTAGTGTTGTTTGTTCCTTCTAGAGGGATGGGGCGTGAGGTAGGGTTTTATGCATTCCTTCATTTTGTACTCAGCGGTTTTATGGGGGGCCATTTGGATTAATAGTTGTTCCTTACTTTACTTATGCTTACATTCATGTCTTACTACTTGTGGTTACCTTCGACTATCCTATTTGGTTATAGTATACTCATCTTGAGTTCAGGTACGTTTCCTATAGCCGTTACGATCCTATGGGCTAGTTGATTAATACTGTATGATAGTCGTGCTTAGACTATCTATTAGTTCCCATATTTTCTTTCTATTAGTAGTAGCTAAAGTTAGTTATTCTTACCTATTTTTGTATTCAGTAGTAGTTTTATATATTGCTTATTTGTAATTATTGAACTATTTTACTTTCCTCACCATTTCCTTACTTGAATTTGATTTTAGTTTGGTCGATCTATGATGCCTACTAGGTACCTATATTCGGTGTTCACGTGGCACTTCTGTTTGTTTTTGTGGTTCAGATACCTTTAGGTGTTATCATAGCCAACATGATCGTTCTAGGTAGATTTGCTGATTTGTGGAGACTACAATATGCTTTGATGTACGGGATGATCTTTGCTCGATCAGCTTCCTTGCTGTGATAGCCTGCTCTATTTTTCACAAAGAAACTCTTGTGTAGTACTATCTTATAGGAGTTGTACTTGTCTATATTTCTCATCTAGATACTCTATTTTGTAGCTCCTTATGCCATTGACATCAGATTTTGGGATTTGGGTTGTATATTTATACTCATCCTGCTTCCGCTATCATATATTTTGATTATGCTATTATTCAATTTGTTGGTTGTTAGCGTTCATGGCCCATTGCGAGTAGCTTTGGATTGTAGGGATTGGCTTTTCCATGGGAGGGTTTTGAGCATTCATGGCCTCACCTTTGCGAACAAGTTCTCCTGGCAGCAAATGCAAAGTTTAAGGTTTCCCTGGGGACTGTGAACTCGAACCTACTCCGAGAACACGATGGATAGTTGCTTCACAGAATATATATGTTGCAACTTTAATTTTCAGGCAAGTTTCCAAATTTTCTCTCACTCTAACTTCTCTCAAAGGTTATAAATCCTTGTGGAAATAATATTTCAAATGAGGGAAATTATTTATAGGCTCAGTTTTCAGCGTGTTTACCATGTCAATGGTATTTTCGACCATTGAGGGATCTTTTTCATTCTTGGTAAATTTTTCATGTGTTTCAGCTAATCCTCAGTGTTTTTTGGTGCATTGTAAAGTGTAATTCTCATTGATGACCGTTTCCAATCCTTATTCCAATTCTTTTCAATTATGGAAAGGTTTGCACTTTCTTCCTCTTATTCTCCGAGCATTTTTTAGCCTAATTCTTACTTAAATTATGCTCATCTTTTGAGCATGACTTCCTAGAATTATTGGAAACTCCGTGGGAACTTTAATTTTCGTGTACGGTTAGGGGGTCCTGCGTTCCCGTTTTGGACCAGATTCTCGTCCGAGCTAAAAATTCATTATAGTTTATACCGTTATAACTCATTTGATATGTAGATGGCTATTTTTCTAGTTTCAATGCTATTTGGAGTTGTTTTGTATTAGACGATATGATTCTCGTGTGTTGTAGTGCTATAGTTTCTAGATAACGGGTAGGATTCTTTTCCTTACACCTAGGGTATAAATTGTCTAATAGTGCTAGATAGATTCCTTGGGTTGGGAATATTACGTCAAAACCATGACCCCTGTCTACATATTTTTTTCTACTACTTCTCTCTTTCTATTGACATTCGGTGTAATACGATGCTTTTGACCAATTTATTTGCCTTGTAATAGCCATATGGTAACTCTAGAAGTATAGGATGCTAATGCATGAGTTGCTTTTTGAATTTTTGCCTCGGGTTTGCTGGTTGTTATGTGTTGCTAGCTGCAGCATGAGCTTGTGCAGGGTGGCTTATGCAATCATATAGTCTGAGATGCGAGAGATTCAGATCCCTAAGAGATTTTTATGAGACCAAAGGTCTGTTATCACCTTTTTTAAGACCTTATGACCCTAGAGACCTGAATTCATGTGTAAATGGCTAATTGGACTAAAATTTGTAAATGTAGGATTTTTATAATTAATAAGAAATAATAGGTTACTTCTTTTATACCCAGCTAAGCACCAGGCCCCAATGACTTTCTTTTTTCTAGTTGTTTTAGACCAAATGTTACCACCTGGAACCGGTTACTATCACTTAGATTCAACAGTGAGTACATCTTTTATACTATATCACGAATACCGAGTTGATACACTAATTCATGGGGTACTATGACATTGTACACTGATTTGTTGAGATGCCATGATAGAGTGATACTTATATAGACGTGAGATTGATACTGGGATTTTATATATTTGTATGTGGTCGACACACCTCCATGGACTTTGCCTCTAGGTTGCGTACAACTGGAGGATGGGTATAGGTTAGAGTAAAAATATACAAGGTTAAAACCTTCCATGGTTCCTGCCTGCTGGGCCTATGGGTACCAAATAGGACTGTACACAGGAACTATTGCATTAGTATTGTATTGTGTTATTTTTCATGACTTGTTTTTTGTATGAACTCTTAAATAGTATATGGTTCCAGATGGGTCAGCTTAACTTGGTTGTAATTTTCCATTCTTATGGGTTCTTGGAAGGTTATTATCTTTCTTTACTACTTCATATATGGTAGTATTAGTTTTATTAGTTAATTTTCGATCATCTTTATCTTATGGGCATATTTATGTGCATTGATACTTGCTATAGTTCACTTTCCTTGTCTTTGAATTTACCCGTACACTACTCGTTTCCTTATGGTTTGTTTATTACCTTCCCTTAAGTTATTTCTTATTGTTATCGTGGTTATGCTCCAAGGAACCCGAGTACGTCCTTCTCACCTTACCTGATTCATGCTCCATGATATATCTAGCGATACTTGTTTACTATATTCCTTTCAAGTTTTTGAGTAGCTATCTCCCATGTTGTCTTACTTATTTCTATCACTTTTTTATTTAGCTTCCTATTATTTACCGTATCTATTATTTTTATGTTCTCGGTAGGACCTGAAGCCTACTAGGGACTTGTTGCTTCGGTGACTAGTACTTATTCTACACTTTGCATCATTCTGCAGATCCGAGTATGAGACATTGTCAGTAATATTGTAGTTCATGCCTTATTGTCATGGTTTTGTAGATATAGTGTAAGCTTTAGACTTCTAGCATAGACTGCATCTCACGAGTTTGTATTTTTCTCTTTTGTATTCCATAGATGAATCATGTACTTTATATTTATAGTGGGTTTGTAGATAATGATACTAGGTCTTGGGTGGGTTGTTTGACTATATTTATGTTATACTTCTACTCTTATTTCATACATTCTCTTCACCTCAACTTATTTTCACTGTGCATAGCTGTATTTGCTATAGTAGACCATCGCTTATGGCTCTGGGATACAGCATTGGTTATCCTACTTAGTAGACGCCATCAATACTTGATAAATAGGGTCATGATCATATTTGGCAGCATTAATATGGAGCTCCCTAAGGGATTATGAAGATCTAGAGGCATTATCAATATAGAGTTCCCTGCAGGATTTATACTAATCATCATAGTCTTCAGTATATTATAAGCCAGTGGGATCTCAATTTGAGGCAGAAGTTATGGGTTGAGCTACTAAAGGACTACGATATTACCATTTTATACCATCTGGGCAAGTTAATTATGGTAACATATGCCTTGAGCCAGAAGGTGGTCAATATGGGTAATTTTGCGGCATTATCAGTTTGTGAGAGACTGTTGGCCTTAGACATTCGGTCTTTATTTAAGCAATTGGTTAAGTTAGACTTGTCCAAGTCCAGGAAGGTTTTATACTATGTTTAGACCTGGTTTTCTTTACCTGATCATATTTTTCAACATCAGTTTGAGGATCAACATTAGAGTACTCTCTATGGTCAGATGTTGTGTAGTGAGGCCAAGCAGTACCACTATTGATTTAGATAGGGTTTTTGAGATATAATGGTCATGTTTGTGTGCCGAGGGGTGGTGGTTTTGTTTTGTTGATTCTATGTGAGCCTCACAGTTGCACATACTTTATTTAATCTAGTGCAACTAATATGTATCGGTACTTGCACAGTTGTATTAGTGAAGTGGTATGAAGAGGGATATGGCGAAGTTTCTTTCTCAGTGGTTGAACTGCAAAAACATTATTTTCTTGCACCAAATACAAGGTGGTTTAATGCAAAGGTTCCCTATTCCTATGTCAAAGTAGGAGTGTATGAATATGGATTTTATTTTAGGGTTTCCCTGCACTTTTGGAGTCCATGAGTCCATTTGGGTTATTGTTGATAAGATTAATAGGTCAGTGTACTTCATCCTAGTTCATTCATCCTATAGTATAGAATTGTTGGTTCACATACATCTTTAGGAGTTGGTTCAGTTACATTGGGTTTCGGTGTCTATTATCTCTGATTGAGGCACGAAGTTTACCTTCCTATTTTTGGGGACTATTGAGTGAGAGATAGGTACCAAGGTTCAGTTAAGCACAACATTTTACCCAAAGACCAACGGTCCTAGAGAGGACTCTCCAGGTCCTTGAGGACATGTTGAGGGTCTGTGTATTTGATTTTGGGGTCTCATGGGACCAATATATGGCCTTACCAGAGTTTATATATAATTATAGCTACCAGTGTTGTATTCAGATGGCACCGTTTGAGGTATTGTATAGTAGGTGGTGAAAATTACCTATTGGGTGGTTTGATGGGTTCGATGTTATAGTTCATGGTATAGATCTACTTCATAATGCTCAAGGACAGGTTTGTACAATCCAGGACAAACTCCAAGTAACATAGAGTAGGAAGAAGAGCTACATAGATCATACACTTTGTGCCTTAGAGTTTGGTGTTAATGACCGAGTATTTCTACGAGCGTGTCCTATGTGTGTTGTTATGAGATTCGATAGGCAGGGAAGTGTTATCCCCATGCATATTGGGCTATTTGAGGTTGTTAAACGGGTTGGTGATGTTTCTTACTGGTTAGCTTTGCCTTCTATGGTTTCAGCCATCCATTTAGTCTTTCATGTATATTTTATGCGGCATTACATCATGGATGAGTCGCATATGCTCTATTAAGATTTAGTGTAGTTAGATGAGATTTTGCCGTTTGTTGAGTAGATGATATCTATTCTAGCCAAAGATATTAGGAGGTTGAGGTATAGAGAGATACCAGTGATTAAGGTTTAGTAGAGACATCATCTGGTCGAGGAGGCCACCTAAGAGGTCAAGAGTGAGGTATGGATGTAATATCTACAGTTATTGAAGCCTTCGAATACCTTCTTTCCTTTTGTTTTCCCTCTTTTCTTGACTTTCAAGGATGAAAGTCCTCTTTAGTACTAAATGATCTAATGACCCTTATCACCATTTTTGTGTTTTATGTTTTTTTGTTTTGCATTCTAGTAGCTTCCCTAGGTTATTCACGGCCTGCTAGGATTGGTAGTTTGGTTTTCTGGTGGTTTGGGCGAGTGCTATCTCATTTACCTATTTTAGAGCCTGAAACTAGGCTATTTTTGACTTTACATAGAATTCCCTCAAGATGATCTCGGAATCAAATTTTGAATGTTCCATTATTTTTTAAACACAGATTTTAGGTCTAGGTAGACGTTTGATTTGGATCAAAGAGACTTTGGTGAGGTTTTACCTTGTTTTGCCAATTAGCAGTTGGCAGGCAGTTAGATGTTAAACTTTTTGTCAACATTTGGTAATGGAAGGGTCAGATTGGAAATCCAACTACGCCATTAGCTCTAGAATGTATAATTTGGGTAAGAAGAGTGTGTATTGCTTCTCGAGATATCCAGGTTGACTTCAAGGTGTTGGGTGGATTATAAGGATTTTAGTGTTAAGGGTTGAGTCAGGAATTCCATTTTGATAGGTTGCACAGTTGAGTCTGGAATGCCATTTTTGATATGTTAGCACTATTCTTTTTCATATGTCGAACTCCAAACCAATTCCTAATATTGTTTGGGAGGTTTTATTTTTGATGATTTTAGTTGTCATAACAACTAATGGTGTAGCCAATAATTGCGCTTTGTGAAGGTGGTGCTTGGCTGAGAAGGCAAAGTCTTACCATTTTTATAATCCTCAAATGTGGTCCCTGAATTGTAGACGTAGAGGTTCCCCTTCCCTCACCTTTGCAAACACAATCCTCTGGTTGTGAATGCAAAGGGTAAAACTTCTCTTGGCACCGCAAACACAACCCTCCTCCGCGAACGTGATTACAGTTACTTGGCAGTGTTATATGTTGCAACTTTTGCTTTTTTTCTAAGTTTCATAATTTTCTCTCACTCTAACTTCTCCCAAAGCATAGAAATCCTTTTTGAAACCATTTTTCAAATGTGGCAAATTATTTCTAAGCTTGATTCTCGGGTTTCTTTATCTCGTAGGAAAGTGCTACTACCTTGTGTTTACTCTGGAAAAGGGATTTTACATCATTGATGAAACTTCATAATTCTTGGTAAATTTGTGATCCTCAAGGTGTTTTCTATGTTGTTAATCATTTCCCTATCAATCGTGGTACGTAGATTTTAGTTCAAATTCTTGTGAATTTTGTAAAGATTTTGTACTTCATTCCTCTTCTTCTATTGGCATTTTCCAGCCTAATTCTTACTGGAATTATGCTAAATTTTTAGCATGAGTTTCATTTATCATCAAGAACTCCATGGTGACTTTCATTTCTGGGTCTAGTGTTTGTCCCAATTTTTGTTCGAGCTCTGAATTCATCATAATTTATAGCATTATAATCATATTGATTCATAAATGCTTATTTTTCCAATTTCGAGGCTATTCAAAGTCATTTTGTGTTCGAAAAGCTGATTCCCCTATATTGTAGTGTTATATTTACCGGAGGATAGGTAGGCTTGTTTGTCTTACACCTGGAGTACAACTTGTATAACTATTCTAGAAGCCATCATTATATTGGGGATATTAGGTCTACACCATCACCCCTATTTTCTTATCTTTTTCTAATTTTTTTCTCTTTTTGACGGCATTCGATGTAAGATATACTGAGATGCAAGATATTTGTACGTGGTTGGAACACCTCCATGGAACCTGCTCTAGCCTACGTGCGCTATAGGAGGGGTATAGGTTAGAGTATGGATATATAGGGTTTAGCCATTTTATGGGTCCTACTTGTTGGGCCTATAGGTACCAGAGGAGAAGGATAAGTAGGAACTATTGTTGTGTTTGTCTTTCTTTACCTTACTTATTTTCTGTATGAACTTTCTGGTAGTATGGGATGCCAGACGGGTGAGCGTAACTTGGTTGTACTCTTCCATTCTTATGGGGGCTTTAAGGTGTTATATTTTCCTTTACTGTTTCATATACTGGTAGTATTAGTTGTAATGTTTAATTGTTGAGCATCTTTACTTTATGGGATTATCTGTCCATATTGATACTTGTTATACTTCCCTTTCCATGTCTTTGAGGTTATCGATACACCGCATATTTCCTTGTGGTTTAGTTGTAACCTTCCCTTACTTTCTTTCTTGCCATTACAGTGGTTATGTTGCAAGGATCCCAGGTATGTCCTTCTCACCAAACCTGAGTCCTGATCTATGAGGTATCTAGTGATATTTGTTTACTATATCCTTTATTACTTCTTACTTTATAGCTAGCTCCCTGTGATGTCTACTTATTTCTATGATTTTTTTTCTTTACCTTTATGTTACTTACTATAGCGGTGATAAGATGGAGGAAGGTGAAGATGACGTAAAGTCATCATGCCCCTTATGCCCTGGGTGACACACGTGTTATAATGGCCTAGAAAAAGGGTGTAATATGCCCCGTAGGACCTGAACCCTACTGGGTACTCGTTGCTTCGGCGACTAGTACTCATACTACACTCTATATCTTCCTGGTGTAGATCCGAGTACGAACCACCGTCAGTGATATCGCAGTTTATGAATGATTTTCATGTTTTTTCAAATATAGGATATGCTTCGCACCTCCAGTAGAGCCTTCATATCATAATCTTGTATTTTATCTCATTTGTATTTTAGAGACAGATCATGTACTATATTACTATATATCATGTACTCTGTATTCATAGTAGCTCTATAGATACTGATACAAGGTCTTGGGAGGTTTTTATTTTAATGTATTTATGTTATACTGCTACATTTATTTCTTCTCCTTTCTTTAATTTAGGTTATTTTAATTGTATGTTGCTGTATTTTTTATACTTTCCCATCTCTTGCGGCTTAGGGCTACAAGATTGGTTTTTTTATCTGTGTGATAATAGGTTCCATCATGACTTGAGAAATCTTGTCATGAAAGGAGAGTAGTTTACCATATATATATATATATATAGTCCTTAAGGTAGATGTTGCACCCTAGGTTTACACCCTAGATGGGACAAGGAACCACAAGTGGCTCCCAAGAAAACACAAGCAGAAGAAAATATCAAAACCGAATAGGAAAACTGTGTACATAAACCAAAACAAAATGAATTTCACAAACAAATCAGAAATCTATTAAGCTGGGTACTACCATGACTATGTCTAGGATGAATTTCTAATGTTTTGAAAGATGAGTTTCTAGGATAAGCCCCTAGCAAACTTGAAATGGTGAAACTGAAAGTACTGAATAATAGATTATCTAACTAACTACTAAGATCCATAACCTTCCATCAGAGTAATAAGGACTCAACAATAATTGTTGTTCTACTAGAGATGAAGATTTGGCAATTCGTAAATTCTAGAAGGAAAGCCTCAATCTACATTATAAGACAATGTAGGATAAAAGGTGTGTGTCTGTTTAGGGGAGGTTCTTAGTGTGTACGCATGCACTATTCAAGGATGTATGGAAAACATATTGATAGAGAAATTTCTTAAAATGTAAAACAATGATCTAACATCTCATGAATTTCCCTTAAACGATACATGTGTATACAATCTTAAAAAATTACATATAACTTGATTATAAAGGGTCATGCATACAGAGAAACTGAAATCGTGCTAAAATGATGAAAGTTGTAAACTTATATGAAAATTGATAATTGAAAACTAAAACTATAAATTACTACACTATGGGATTCTCTCATAAATTCTTACATGAAAAATGGCAGCCAACATTGAGTCAAATGTAATGACCTCCACACAGAAAAGAGGGAGCTCTAATATGTAAATTTTAGAATTAAACTATTTATATATTTGTGTGCTATATTATAACTTTTGGTATCACTCTCTAGTAGTAGGCGAGTGATCCTATCATACGGTTGCATATAGTTCTAGAATATTAGTATAACCCTCTAGAAGGATAGTGACTCAAGTATTCTCATTACTAATTAACTTCCCAAGCTTGTATACATACTGATAATAACTTATAACTCACTTGTAAAGAATAAACTAGTTCAAACTACATAGAATGCATACTAAATTAATAATCTGGGAAACAAGTCATACAAGTCTGAATACTGAGTCTGATAATCATAAGATCAAACTGAAATCACCTCTTTTCTATAAAAGTCTTCAAACTATAAACTTCACGCATACTACACTTTAAATACTGTAATAACTAATAAAGTCATGGGAACTATGCATAAACTATTGATACTTTAAATATATGACGAAAATCATAAGAAATCATTTAAAAAAAAACTCATATATGAATAATTAGATTATAGTAAACTGTATTGAAATAAAAATCATACTATTTGTAAAAACCTTATATCATAAAATAGGAACTTTCAGTTGATAAGACGATGAAAGAAGATTCCCATTGAATACCCACATAACCAATAATTAAGCTTCTAGATTAAAAGTGGAGACTTGACTTCTCTTGAGCCTGAAGAAGAATCCAAGTTTCTTGAATATTGAGAGATTTTAAATGAATTTAGTTACTTGATGGTGAATAAGAATTAATCAAAGTTTTGGGAATTTATACAACACTTTAAAAGATTCTAAATGACATATTTTTGCATCTAGACGATCAATATTATGGAGAGGTTCGAAAATCTGTCTGAAAGGTTCCATAAATAGATAGTATAATCCATAGTATCAAAACTACGATCCATGGTTCTTGTCATGAAACTTGGTATAAAAATGCTATTATGATGGATTCACAATTGCAGATCCACATTACAGGTTGTAGGGTAGATTTCATGGTTTGTATAACTGATCCTAGACTCGAAGGCCAAAATTTCCTATTTGCTGGATCAACAATATGGTTGGAAAATTTGTTCCAGAGTATCAATACTACCTTCTATATGTTTGACCATACTATTCGAAGAAATTTTATGTAGTTTTAGGAGGATCACCATGGACAAGGAATGTTGTGGTTAGTACTAGTACTATGGTCCATAGGGTCTCACAAAAATAATTTTTTATGTTTTAAGTGTGACACCACGAGCTCATCCGATGACCTATAGGTCTAACTTCAAGGTTGGTAAGGAGGCTCATACATTGGGCCTAAAGGATTTTTCTTGGTCAAACATGTGTACTAGCTTGATAACTGGTTCTAAGAATAGTCCTAGTATGGGATGTTACACTATCTCTCCCTTAGGATCATTCGTCCTCGAATAAAGGTTAAAAATTGGTAGGAAGAATCTGAATACTCAGCTAATTGATACACATGGCATGAATGCATTAAGAAATATAATCGAAGATTGCCATGAAAACATGAGAACTGAAAATAAGGGGTTGTGAAAGAGAATAACTACTTGAAACTTAACTGGTGCTAGGAGGAAACAAATAGGGGTACTTATCGATCATATATGCTTATGTTTCTAATGTAGCTCCCTCAAAAGACTAATTTTTCCTTAATACTTTAATAGAAGCTATCACTTTTCTTGTCAGTCAATGAAGATGGTCTAAAATCTGAAATGGAACTTCCACATAGGCAAGGTTGTCCTTCCCACAAATGTTCTCCAATGGAACTATCAATCAAGGTTCACTAATGGATTTTTTCATTAATGATAAAATACCAAATGAATGGATGCTAACTTTTCTTAGAAGATCAAACCCATAGGACACTTTGTCATGTACAAAATTTTATATGGTCCTATATACTGAGGACTAAATGTTCATTTCTTCCAAATATCATAACACCTTTCAAGGGGAATAACTTAAAGAATAACTAATTGCCATCATCGAACTCCAAATATCTTCTCCTCACATATGCATAGGAGTTTTGATAACTTTGTGTTGTTTCAACCTCTCGAGAAGATACTGAACCTTCGACATATTATAAATTAACTATGGACCTATCAAGGAAGCATTAGCAACATCAAACAATCCAGTGGGAGATATACATCTCCTTTTGTAGAAGGATTCATATGGAGCCATCTAGATTCTAGAATGATTAACTATTATTACAGAAAAACTCAATCAAAGACAAATGATCATCCGAATTATCCTTGAAATCAATAACTAAGCTCTTAATATATCTTCTAAAATCTAAATAGTGCTCTCTTCCAAGCCATTTATCTGAGAATGAAAATCTATGTTAAGATTGAAAATAGTTCCCAAACCTTTCTAGAAGGAGTTTAAGAAATATAATGCAAACTACGGACCTTTTTCTGAAATAATAGACAACGAACACCATGATATCTAAAACTATCCTAAGTGTAGATCCTGGCATAGTCCTCACCTAAATATGAGGCTCTGATAGGGCAGAAATAGGTTGATTTGGTCATCCTATCTACAATAACCCAAATTGAATCATGCTTATTACAACTACTAGATGAACCTAAAATTAAGTACATGTTTATCACTTCCCAATTCCATCTAGGAACGGTAAAATCCTGATTGATACCTCTAATTCCTAATAACAACCTTGACTGGTTGGATATAGGAAACTTTAAAAAAATTATATGTTCTTCTTCATATCGTTCCACTACTAAATCTCCCTCAAATCTCTATAA
>JBDJHY010824109.1:4455-15156 GCA_039654485.1 Withania somnifera | reverse complement strand
AACCATGTCTAGATCCAGAAGATCATACCAAGTTTCCAACCCCCGTATAGTCACAACACATGCTCGGTGAATCTAATCCACCATAATAGGCGGTTATTGAAAATGGCTCACATAAAATACCTAAATGGTATGCAAAGTACACGAACACATAAGAATATACAATACCATGGTCGAACAGTACAAAAGTGTGCTGGTGAAAAATAAATAACATACCCATAACAACTGCATCAGAAGACTTTTCTTAGGATCTATCAGTTACGACATAAAATTGATGGTGCCCAATGCCCTATTGAAATCCTCCTCTGCCCCTCTGGGCCCCACCAAAACTACTTTGGGCCACTTCCTGACCACTTTTAGGCGGTGGCGATACTATCTATAGGGGCTTGATGATCTGCACTACTGGCTGAATGGACCAACGCCATGGACAATCTATGACATAGTGATCCATATCACCACACATAAATTACCCACAATATCTGACTCGACCAAAACTGTCAACTAGACTACCTTGGAAACAACGACCCTGAGTGTTAGTAAATGCACGGTTGGTTGATGGTAGGGAGGCCTGAACTGGTCTACCATGCCCTAGAAGTTTGGGATCCATTAAAATTGCTCTAACGATGATGCCTTTTGTTGTTTCCCCCTTGGTACAATCAACAATACCTCTCTATATTACAGGCACGATCGACCACTATAATAATGGACTTCCCTTAGCAAGTAATAATTCAACATTTTCCTCTAATTCTTGTCTTATTCCAATTGCAAAGCGATGGACCAGTCAACATCTATACGTATAATAGCATGCCCAGCCCTTGCAAACTATGTGAATCGGACCTGATTCTCAAAATCCATCATCGATCCTTGCTGTAAGTTGACAAACTTAGCTCTGAGTTCCTCGCAACTACTTGAGGAACATTCTGGCCATAAAGATATCCACAAACTGACCTCATGCCATAGGTATGGACCTTTCTTGTCTACTCTATATATATTCCTTCCACTAAGCCTTAGCCCAACCCTCTAACTTGTACCCAATGAAACCAACTCCATGTGTATCTCTTAAGCCCAAAGTCTATAGCCTCTCCTCATACTCTGCAATGAACTCATAGGGGTCCTACCTCAAATCACCAAAAAATCTTGGGGTCCCATATAGATAAAATGACCACACATCTTATGGTCCTTGAAATTCATAATAGGAACTGTAGGTTGGGGTTGGCTCAGCGGCTGAATTGACAGTACCTCAGGAAATGGCTGTAGGGGAGGAACTATGGCTACCGATGGTACTAGCTAAAAAAGAGGAGATGGGGCACCCTGTGCCACTCCCTAATATGAAGTCTGACTCTCATCAGTAGGTGCTTTACTAAACATAGAATTCATATGCCACCATATGTCTCGAAGTACATAATTTAAAGGTTGATGTATATGCGGTGGAGGTAGATCTTCCGGTGCAGACCATAATACTCAATTCTAGACCTACTTGCCTAAGGGATGTGGCTCTACCTTGACCCCTAACATGAGCTCGCTGTGGAGGTGGGGGAGCATTATTATCTCCAGGTGCTAACCATGTACTGAACACCTATGGAGGAATAAAACCAAGATAAGTAACCAAGAAACTAGTGGTAACCTCGCACAAAAGAGTCAAAGAGAACCAACCCTATATAAGAGACATGTAGCCTCACAAACAAGACTCCTGCTCCTATAGCCAGAGGCACCCTTAAGCCTAGAACTCTGATACCATTCTGTCACAACCCCTAAGTCGAGTTGTGATGGCATCTACATCTCACCTATAGAAAACCCTAATCCTAGCCCAGAACAAGAAATAGTGGTTCACTGGAAAGTAAGAAAAGAAATAAAGAGAAGTACATGAAGAGGAGAAATAAAAATAGGACATGAAAAACACATTACTAAACATAACTTCCAAAAACCTGGTGTCATATATTTAGAGCATGTATATATAAAAAGTACAAAATACAACCCACAATGGGGAAAAATACAAATAGCTATGAAAGACCCGACTAGGATAACTCTAATACTGGAAGGAAAATTAGTCAGCAAGGACACCAGCTACTCATTGAATCTCCTAGAATCACATCGGTTAGTATGCATGATCACGTTTGTCTAGATGGCTCGTCCTAGGACCTGCATCAGGAAAGATGAAAAAATATAGCAAGAGTACCAAAAATAATGGGTACCCAGTAGGTAGCATAGGACGACCGGGTGCCCCAGGACGGAGGGTCTGTGGAGGGATCCAATCCTACATAAAAAAATCCTCATAAAATGGCATCGAATGCCATAATCATCAACGCCAAAAGGATAAAACTCAGGCTCAACCCATAAATGATGTCTTGGTAGGAACCCAAGTCAAGCCATATAGGTAATATCTAAATATTAATAAGACTCAACTATCTCCATATAGGCAGTATCATGAAATCATCGTGATCATGAGAAAATAGTCTGTGGTAGTATGATAAAATAGCTCCATACTGCTCACAAGAGCAGTCGTGGAAGAAATAAGTATATATAGAAAATTAGTCCTTAATTATTTCTCTTTCAAAATAAAGTTACATTTTAACACATTTAATGCATGCTCATTACATAAACCAATCAATAACTTAAACTGGTCTAGGCTGCTAAATCTATTGGATGGTTGTCGCAGTCAAGGGGTATAACCTCTCCTAGCCCAACTATGATCCCAATCCATGATTCACTGTACCAATGGTACCACAACTTCATAGATGGCGCCCGTTAAGACCAATAACATTCTTATATAGGGAGATACAAGAATCTTCCATAGCTCAGCTAATAACTACTCAATTTGAAGCTCGCACTGGGCAAGGGTAAAATATCATCACACAGAACTGCTAACCACCCAACACAGTCGTATTCAGCCAGGTATAATATCATCATATAAGAAAGCTAACCCTTTAGCATATATGTCCCTAGCTAACTATTACCCGAAGGGCCATGCACGCCCTAATCACATTGAATATCTCAAGTAGAATGTAGAATAATCATCCTACCTAGATTGTCTCTACAACCACCAACCTAAATTGTGGGATAGCTACTAAGCTCTAATCCTTATATAGTCCCCTTCACAAGCTCACTACGGTCTAAAGTCAGCATGTAACAATACGCATCAAAGGTCTTACTCCTCCCCCAACCACATTACAGTTCATAGTCGATATGAGACACGTAGGTGGGAAATAATAGCCCAAGGGTAAGTAATTTATCAATGAGTTAGGTAAATGGCCATATGCCAAATGAATAAGAATATTGGGGTCCGACTAGTCATCTCGGCCCCGAGATGGTGCTTTATTATGCATATACTACACTAATACCTAGTCTGAACAAAGTAAACTGTAGGCTACCTGAAATCTAGTGATGTCCTCGAGAAGTGTGCCTAAATATCTAAAAGTCACATATAATTCTTAGAATAACGTGAGGCTAGAGAAAATATAACCAATGTGTCACTACGAGTAAAATAATACCCCTATTGCTATATAAATTTCAGGGTCAAAATCCAAATTAAAATTGGGTCCCTAAATTCGAACAGCTTCAAAAAAGAAAATATTTATACCAACACATAGAGGATAACTCATACATCGCATTCTATAAAATAGGGATCAATTTAACGGTTGAAATGAAAGATATAAGCCCATAAAGTTTATATAATCACAAAAACGAAGAATTACCAGGTAGAAATTTTCATAGAACAACCATAACGAGTTTTTACGAATTTAAAATTGATTAAACACTTTAAAAATCCAATAATACACACTGAAGAATAAAGAAAAACTTAGAACTTTGGATGAAAATGGATAAAAATACAAAAAAGGCCACTTTTATAAAAACCAACGATTGGTTGATATATCATCATTTGGACGATATCGGCTAAAGACTGATAAATTGGTCCATGCATACCAGACCATTATAGATTTTTGAAAAATTTCCAAAATACACACAAATGGAAAACGAAGTCCAATTATAACACTCAATTTATGAAATCTTTATATAATAGATATTTCAGACTCAATAAAAGTAACAAAAATGATATTCAGGATCATATGAGCTAAGTATGTCCTGATGAAGCTATAATTATAAAGGAATTAAACTATAACAACTGTCAGGGATCCAATCTATTGATCCCATCAAGTCGTGAATGACTTGGGCCAGTTACATAAAACTCTTTATGTACAGGAAAGTTAAAGAAACACGAAATATCTCAGGGGTCATTACATTCAATATTACTTGATATCCATTGTTGATTCGAGATTGCTTGACATTTCTTGATGATATGAAATTACTTGAAATTCATTGATGATTCAAGATTACTTGATACTTTTTGATGTTCTGAGATTATAGACACTTGTTGCTATTTGATGATTACCTGAGCTCTTTTGATAATATTTGAGGAGTTATACATTTTTTATAATTGGAGATGATCGGAGACTTCTATGAATAATTAATTATGAGTTATCGACTGGGAGACTATAATATTATAAACTGTGTGTAGTTGTAGTTTCGGGGGTTGGGTGTATAGTAAAGGGTTCATCATAGTCTTATTCTTACACCAACCGAGGATTTTTTTGAGTACTATTGTTTTCCTACTCACCCTTTACTTTTTTATACATTTTTGCAGGTGTTACGACAGAACAATTTTTTATTCTCTTCCCTCACCACTAGTAGCGTATCATGAGACATTTAGAGGTAGATGCCGTTTTTTGTGGTTTCTGATGTCTCAACTTATCCCATCTCAGCATTTTTACTTTTTTTGAAAGACTTGTTGGGATTTTATAGCCCCATTTTTTAATTAAATATTACTTTATGGATATGTATAGTGGCGACCTGGTTTTGGGAGTAATGTATTAATGTTGCATAAATGTTTTACTTGTGTATTACTTTCCACATTTATTTCAGTTTACCTTTATATTATTTGTGAGTTAGACCTACCAGGTTGGGAAGGTAGGTGTTGTCACACCTATATTTTGAGGTGTGGCAGCTTGATATTGAGTTGAAGGATATGTGAAATGATTCCAGTATAAGGCTAGTGACTTCTTGATTTATAGCTTAAGGTTTTTGTATTTTTAGGAATAAGAAGAGGTAATATTATTATGGAGATAGAATATCAAATCTCATGGATTAGACTAGCATGATCACATTACAGGTAGGTCGATGTACCTCCAAGTTAGGATTGAGTATATTAAGAGCATGTAGTTAGCTTCATAATTTTGTAAATATCGATATCCTTATGATAATTATAGGGTGTGAAGAATGAGCATAGCATTTTAGAGGAGGAATTGTAGTAGGTGGTGCCTGCTAAACCTAAAGGCTTCTAGTTGTATTTCTAAGGCTAGAGTACCCATACTCATGTTCCATACCTTTGATGCTTATGTTTCAGATAAGATTCGAAGGAGTGTTATATACAAGAACATGCCTTATGTTCTCTACGAGTCTGGATCAGATGGCTAAGATGTTTAGACGATGTTAGTATTTCTCACCTAAAAGGTTTCTATGAGATCATGCTTGTAGTATGTATAAGTTAATTGCCCTTAACTTGAAGCTCATGATCATGCACTCCTTCATAGCTATATAAAGTATTTCATGATAGTATAATTTAGTTGATAAATACACCTCTGACATACTAAATATAGTATGTTCATATTTAATTCAGCTCAGTCAATCTCACATGCATGATTAGTATTGTAGTTCAATATAAGGTAATAGCCTCTCTATTCATCCATTCTTACATATATTAGTTGCATACAACATTTAGCATTGCATTAGTCTCATTGAGTGTATTCATGTCTTACTTATAGAGTTCATAGTAGTGAAGTTCAGTCAGAGGTAGCCCGCATATCCATCCTGTCATAGAGTAGTTTCTTCATGAGTAGTTCAGTTGTCAATAAGTTAGCCCTCATAGTTAAATCCCCTCAATGTCATCTTAAATCTTAATTTGAGGACGACTGATCTCAAGGAGAAAATACTGTAACACCCAAAATTTTTAGCTAGAATTTGAACCCTTGTATGTACATTTTTAAGTCTAGGTTCTATGAATTCCCACTTGTTCCTAGGTGATAAAAATCATTTATAAGTTATAAATTAGTGTTTGATATGATTTAAGTTCACAAGAAACTCCTAAGGCTAAGTTAAGAAACCCTGTTGTACAAACCTAAGTTGAGAGTTTTGAAGTACAAAGTTCTAGGGTTTTCAAGTTAGCATTATATGTTGAGATTACTCTTCCTTGCATGTTCCTTGATGTTTATTGAGTATTTACATGAAGTCTACATAATATATTATGAATTTGTATGTCTTATGAGTTAGATTTTATGAATTCTTATGTCGCAATGAGTTAGGGATTGTCAAGTCATAAGACCTTGTGAGTTAAAGTCTATGAAGTTCCATGTTCTTTAAATTAAAGAGTCATGTTTATAGAAGTGTAGAAGAAGCAGGAAACATGATTAGTTTTCCATAAATTGATGAGTCTTTGATGTTGAAGTATACTTGTAGTAAGAGTCATAAACTCATGTTTTACTTGATTTTATGAAGTCTTGTGCTTGAATGTAAGTAAAAACTTGATGTCTTGACTTTATCATTATTTAAGTCAAATAGGAAGTGAGAAAATATCTAAAAAATATTTTGATGTATATATCATAATTTATAAATGAAAGATGTTTTCAAGGTTTAATATTAAACTTTAATTGAATATGCATATGTCATATTTTACTAAACTTTTACATGATTTTAAGCCAAATTAAAGAGAGTGTCAAAGACTTAATATATTTGATAATTACGCCTAATTGAGAGTCGTGAGGGCTTCAAAAAATTATTTTCATGGTTGAATTACAAGATGAGAATGATGATGCTTACGAAGTGATGAGATATTGTTAATTAGACAACTGTTTTTTTCCAAAGAGGCTGAGGTTGATATTATTTGGTCAGCTGGTAATATTCCACTGGCCAAGATAAAAATAGAGTAAGAAGTGAATGTCAATAAATGACTTTTAATGGGAGGAGTATTAGTACCAAGTGAATTTGGGCACAGAGCCCTATCCCATAACATATTCCGCCAAACATATGAAATATTCTTGGCCCAATAAGTGCCTATTTTTATGAGGCTTAGTGGATCCACTAGGGAAGTGGGTGCTCGTTCCCCTGGCAAGGTATTAGGAGCCCATCCAAAATTCTATAATATGTTGAAATTCGTAGACTAATGTCTGATATATTTCAATCATATTAACTCCAAAATCGTAGCTTGAGTGTCAGTCTGAAGTAAGAATATGTTTGGGTTTTAAGTAAGTGTCTTTTTACCTTTTTAAAATTAATGAACTTTGAAATGTTTTATGACTTTAATTATACTCTTGAGAAGTGATATTTTTTTTTATATTTTTTTTGAGTTTCACTTATGCTCTTGAAAGATGAAGTTTCATATTATAAACAGTGGAATTTTCATAAGATTATATATTGAATTTGTAGCTTTGAAACAGACTTACAAGTTTCATAATTAAATGATGGTCAATTTTACTCTATTTACGAGTATATTTATGACGAGTTTTAAAAATTATTATTTTAAAATACACGATGTTTTAAATATATGCATATATAATAGGTTTAGTATGTCAACATCGTGAAAGTTGAAGTTTGCTAATAAATGACAGTCTCCCATATTATTGCTTATTGACGTTGAGAGTCAAAGTCAGATTTGTTCATACATTGCATATGGTATATATATTATTGTTGATAATGTTGATTCATCCTGTTCTTGATACCTTCCCATGTTCTCAGTACATTCTAAGTACTGATGCATACTCTATGTTGCATGTTCTTACCATGCAAATCTGTCTAGCCATCTGCACGTTCTTGGGTGACATGACTTGTAGATCTAGAAGTAGAAGTGCAAAATCCATATGATTTAGGTACTAGCTTATCAAAATTTATTTATTTACTAGAGTTTGAGACTTAATATTTCTTTCATTCTTATTTTGAGGCTAGTTAGTGACTTTTCTAGCAGTCAAGTTGTCAGTTTGTAGTGACTTTAAGATGTGATGTAGCAGTTGAGTTTGTAGTTTTCATATTTATTCGCTACTATCTTATTTATTCTTGTGATTTAGCTTCCTTTATATATTTCGTTGTGTGTTTAGTGATTAGAGCTATGACAGAGCTAAGGGTTCTTTTAGGTCAACCTAGTGGCTATAGATGCTTTTTTTTATCGTGTTCAAGGGGTGAGCCTGGGGCGTGACATAGAGCCATGATCTAATATTAGAAACTCACTCTCTTACACACTCACTTATCCTTTGAAAAGAATCTACCTAGAAAGATTCCTCAAACTTAGCACAAGAAGGAGGGCTGCACTGCTAATCTATTCTTCTTTTATTGATCTAACACCCTGCTCTAGAAAAATCCTTCAACTAATACAAGTCAAGATGCACCCTTTCCACATCTACCACACTCATAATGTCAAAAATCCAATGAGACTCATCAAAAAAGTTCTCTAGATCCTATGCCAACCAGAACCATGAAATTCCAAAGGACTCATCATGAGGAAATCTCTCACTCTGAACATGCTAGCATCAGGAGTAGCTGGCCGAACGACTGCTATCTGCTGGGCCTGAGCAGTGACATTCTATGTAAGTAGTTGAATAAAATTCCTTAACTTAGCTGCAGTTATACTGTATAACTGAGAATCAGGAACTAGGGGAACTAGAGTTGGAACAGAAAGGGATCTAGCCCAACGAGGATATTCGCCTGCTCTACGAACTGGTGCATCTTTTGGAGGAATAATCTAAAGAACAAAAAGAACAAGTTAGAAAAGATTTTTTGGATCTAATACTACTCCCAAAATTGAAAAAATGCTTACTACTACTCATCTCCTAGTGGTATACACTTGGTTATCAACTAATTAGTTTAAAGCCTATCTTAGCCTCCTTAGGAAAATGGTTGTCAAATCGACACTTGAAATTCTACTTTCTTCATGCTCATACTCAAGCTAACTGAACCTATAATTCTAGTTAATGAAACATTCGTTTTAAGATTCCTGACTCTAAACTAGGTAGTTTTGGAAATCCAAAATCATCAATTTCTTTCATAAATATCTAAGTTTGTATAGAAAGTTTTACCCTATGACTAACAATGCTTGAACCCTGATTTCAAACTCAAGGTATTATTATCAAAATTATGAATAAAGCATATAGATTCTAATCAATGGATTTGCAATTCATAAACTTGACTAGAACACACAAGATTAAGTAATTTATGTTAATTTTCCTTTGTTCTCAAAACATGAATCCTCATGTTAAATTTATATGAATACATGAAACATCAGTCATAATCACAAGGAATATGATAAGATAGACAAATCATTGACAAAGTAATTAGGACCAATCCTATAATTCATGATTCATTACTTGAATTAAAGATCTGACAATATGGACACAAGGGTGGAAGGAAAACCCAGTTGAAGTCCCACACACATGAAATAAATATTTATAGCTGAAACTTGTTGTCGAGAGACCCTACTGAAGAACCCTAGTCTAAGAATTTAAGTGAAAAACCTCATTCTATTTTCCTTAGTCTTTGAATGAAAGACTAATGAAAGAAACTAAGGCTTCATGCTTATATACTCCTATAAGGGGATCCCAAAACAATGAGGTTTATGAATTAAAAGAGTGATAAAAGTCTAAATTAATCCTACTAAAAATGGTTTAAAACTAAATTGTGCACTTTTCATGGTGGGGTTGATAATCCATCAACTCATTTGATATGTGATCAACTTAGTTGATAGGCCATCAACAGGTCCTTCAAACTTGGTAAATTTTTGTAGACTACTGGAATATCTGGGAAATCTTGACAGAGGAGACGATGCTCTTTCAAACCTTTTCACGACCCGTCATCCCTATTGTGGAAATTAGGACCTTTTATTTAAGATAGTGGATAGGCTACATTATAGATATTGAGGTTAATTTCTCAATTAAACATCAAATTCACATGGGGTTTCTCTCAAACTCTCATCTGCGCATCCATAACCAATATAGTTTCTCAATTAAACATTCTTATCTCTAAAAATTTCAATTAAATGATGTAAATAAAGTTATCAATAGCTAATATCCCTCACCCTTATCCCCTTTATCAAGCAAGTTAAAGGATTGAAGTTCAATTAGAGTTTGCAACCTCCAATTATGAATCAAACTATGAAATATAATCTAAACTCATAACAAATAACCAATTAGGAAGGGGAATAATAAATACCCAAACATTTATCTCAATCCAATCATCACACACTCCTAAGTTGGAAAATTTTTCTATGCATAGTAAGACATAAAAAATTATACCATATTGCTCATTCAAATGCACCATTAAACTTAAATATCCATACGAAAATACTTATATACAAATGTATAAAATCATTATAAAAACTAATACCAAATTTAAGAGTATGACTACTGTCACGCCCCAAATCTCACCCGTAGGCATAACAGGAATCCTTAGCCATTAAGTTTCCCTAGAAGCCTTGGAAGAACAACCTGGACCATGCAAAGCCCTACTCACTCACACTCAGAAGAAGCAATATTAATGAAATAAGAAGCAGTGGACTTCACATCAGTCAATAGATAAGTAAATCAATAAATGAAAATTCAATATTCTACTCTATCTCAACATCTGTATGAAGATCACTATATGCTAAATAATGGACTTCCAGGATAAGATATC
>JBDJHY010823675.1:0-15158 GCA_039654485.1 Withania somnifera | reverse complement strand
ACTTGGGGCAACTGCTGAAATGCTCTACGATGCAAGACGTCACGTATTTATCATAAATGACCATGAGGGTCATTACACTTAGACTAGCCTGACCTTTATTTGTGTTACGAGCATGCATTAAACATGTATATGATAACTTGATTTTGATAAGATAATAACTAGAAACTGATTTCATATATACTTATATCTTCCACAAATGTACTTAGGAGCAGTATGGAGCTATTTTACCACACTATCTAACGCTATTTTCTCGTATTCACTGAGATATCTGGGCTTGCCTATAGGGCGGCAGTTGAATCTTTTGGGACTGGAAATTTTGCTGGTATGGCTGTAATTGACTTTCTACTGAGATATGTTATACGGGATTAGCCCGAGTTTTGGCCTCTTGGCCCTAAGAATTTCGACATTGGATGCTTTTTTATAGGGATTTTGTACATGGGATTGGATACCTCCACGGAACTTCCGACCTGGATCGCTATGCCTGGGGTATGTTGCATGGCCAAGAGAGAGGTATACTGGGGGAGGTTGGGGAAGTATACGGGATATCTTTCATGGGTCCGCTCCTGGCTGAGTCATGTACTGAAGAGGGTATGTACGATCATTTATTTACTATTCCAGCACCTATTTACATTGCATTCTTACGCGTTGATTGTACCCTTCGGGACTTACGGGGGTAGTACCGATTGGGTTATTAATCCCCTGATTGTACTCACCGGTAGTATGGGGTGCCGACCGAGTTTGTTTTCTACTAAACTTTATTTGTTCTTTTTGGACTCTTGTAGATACATTTCGTGTACTTATTGTTTCGTTGTTAGCCTAGATTGTTGTTGATTTTGTATTTTATTATTGGATCTTCTTTGCGCTTGTTACTATGGAGCTCCAAGTACGTGTCGCGTTGGGTTATGATTTGCTCATGGACAGGTCTTCTGTGTGGCATTTGGCTAGTGACTTTCTTTTAAATTGTTAGTGGACACTGCACACACTGACAACTGACTCTGCACTGGGTACACTAGTTGTTAATGTTGTTGCCTCCTTGTCGTACATTATGTATCACCGCCTTATTTGCTGATTGATTATCTTTTACCTTATCTATGCTTATTGATGCCCGGTTAGCGTATGATGCCTATTGGTATCCGTTGTTTTGGTACTCATGCTACACTTCTATATCTTTTCCTGGTGTAGGTACTAGTACGAGTTTTGCTGGCGGACGTGATCGAGCCCAGTAGCTGGTTTTTTCTGGAGATTCGGTAAGCAGTTGACGTCCTTACTGGCCGGTTTTCCTTTCAGTGTGAGAGCTATCCTAGTCGGGTCTTGGATATGCAGTTCTCGTAGTTTTCCCCACTCAAGATTGTATTTGGTATTCATGTAAATAGATGCTCTACAACTATGACACCAGGTTTTGCGAGTTATTTCTTGTTGGGTTTAATATTTCAGATCTCTTTTATGCCTTTCTTCTCTTCTTCTCCTTCTTATTCTTCCTTTTTTGGATTTTGTTATTGGCCCACCGCTATCTGCTTTGGGCCAGAATCAGGCTTGTTTGCAGGCAAGATGTAGCCACTATCAGAACTCGATTTTTGGATTGGGACAATAGGTTCACCATTTATTAGTTTGAAATTTATATTGATTGACGTATAGTTCATAGCCATCTAAAGCCAATATGTAATTAAAATAACATAAAATATGTACTTACATTTCAAAGTTTAATAAGTCATCATTCACAATAATTTCTCACTTTTCTCTTATATGAGCAAACTAGCGAACTAACACTAGATCTCAATCGTAAGTAACATGTGAATCCAATGAAAGGAGAATCATATAGTATTTATAATAAATTTATTTATTTTTATATCCCAAGAAAAGAGGATAATAGAGAATAAAAAGAAGAAAAACGTATTGAAAAAGATGAAATGATAATAATTGCAAATGATAATAAAATAACATCAATTACAATTATTAATAATATATTATTTAAATTGTAAGATTAAGAGTACGAATTGAAAATACATTATTCTCTTACAAAGAGAAAAAGGTCACCAGATTAAATTAGAAGAAACCTCTAAAGAATAATTCTAAGCAAGCTGCTGCTGCTGGTAACAATAACAATAACAATAACAATAACAATAACAATAACAATAACAATAATAATAATAATAATAATAATGAGGATGAGGATGAGGATGAGGATGAGGAGGATGACGACAACAACAACAGCAACAAATAAAAATATAGACATTAGTATTTAAACTGAAAAATATGTGAACAATAGAAAATAAAATTAAAAATAAATAAATAAATATTATTAATCTAATAATTTAAAAAATGTGAATAATATAATAAAACATAATTTTATTTTATAATTACAATATTTTATTTATCATATAGATTTGGTTAAGATATAGAAAAGAAGTGGGGCGTATATGAACTAATTAATATTATTAATTTAATAATTTAAAATAGTTTCTTTATTCATATAAGTTTGACTAAGGTTAACGCGCAGAGACTGCCATATTCATGGTCCTTGTTGACAGTTTATGTGACAAATACTTTTCTTTAAGATAAAAGTTTATTTTTGTGAAGATGTTGCCCTATAATTTGTCCCACGAAGAGATATGTATTGAGAAAAAAAGTGATGAGCTAACAATTTTTCGAAGAAAGAATTAATCTATTTATATCAAATTAGGAGGGGTATAAGGACAAAAGAAGAAAAGGAAGAACAAAAAAGAATTTTCCTTTTTATTTTTTTTATAAATATTATCTACTATAATAAATGTGATGTATAGCTACAATGTTATTAGCTACGAAATGAGATTTACCACTAATTATTTATTTTTTGTGAAGACAATTATGTCTTGTACTTAAATATATGAGGTACATACTTTTAGTAACGAAGCGTAAAATTTTATAGCAAAATTTTGTTCACTAAAATTTTCCGCCAAAAATTAAGTTGGCGTCTTTTATTAGTACTATTAGCTACGAATTTAAACTGATCAACGACACATTATTTTGTCACTAAATGATGTATCAATTTGTGACAAATAATTTTTTTCCTAAAATAAATTAAATTTAGGGGACAAAAAATCTTTTATTCACAAAAAATATCTCGTAGTTAATCATTTTAAACTTTAACCACAACTTTTAAATTTAATTGTGACTTTATTTTTTTGTCACTGATAGTTTAAATAATTAGTGACAATTATATTATAGTCTCTATTAAATCTATAATTTAATCACAAAAAATATTATTTTCAAATTACTACGACATAATTTCATAATTAAATAGTATAATTATTGGCTAAAAAAACATATACAATTATTAATCAAAACCATCAGTGATATACACTTCATGATCTAAATGCAATAAAAATTGGTGTGTTATTTGAAAATAAACATGAACCAGCAGACATAACTTTCTATTAAAACATTAGATTATATTGCTGACAAGATATATAAATCGAATCGTATCATGTAATAAAAAAACATCACTAAATACTATGAAAATAGTCTGAATAAAAAAATATTTAAAAAAATATTTTCAAAATTAATAAAAATCTAAACAAATTTGCCAATATTTTATCATTCACATGGCCAATATCATTCGATTAATTACGTTGCTTTCGACCTTTATCAATTAAATTCAATTGATTCTCCTAATAAATAGATTTTTGGCGAAACAAAACACCTTAAATTTTGACGGACGTGATCCACACTCGATATCTTAAACTTGGCTCATATTCATTGTATCATATTTCAATTATATTTTTTCTGGTGTTTGGATCACACACACATTAGATTTTTCTAATTACATCATTCACATAACAATAACATACCTAAAGTAATCCCATAAATGGGGTATGGAGAAAGTAGAGTGTATAGAGACTTTATCCTTATCTTGTAGAGTCAAAGAGGTTATTTCTAATAAACCCCTCACTTAAAATAAAATATATTCAAGCAATTTGGGAAAAAATATAAAAATAAAGACATAGAAACAATGAAATAATGTGAAATGAAGATCATACAATGTTTGATATGATTTAGTGTTATGGATCACAACCGAACGTGAGGGAGAAAGAAACAAATAAAAAGGGATATGAGGAATCTTATAATAATCTACCGTTTATAGGCAACAAGGGACTTGATATCCCAGCCTACCAATTGAATCAATAAATCACAATAAAACCCAAACAATTAACAAAGACAAATCAACTTAAATCCACAAACGAAAGACTTTTCGATTAATTGGAAAAAGAAGTTACGAAGCAACCAAGGGAATCCACCCCTAATTGCTCACCTACAATTACACTATGAAGATTACTAAATTACTCTAAAATGCTTAGAACTACAAGCTTTTAAAGCTTTCACACTGTTAATTCATCAAAGTCTTGGTGTGCACCAAAGAAGACCAACTAGTTATACTAAACAAGTTTGCACTTATTATTCTTGAGGTTAAAGTGATTCAATATGTCAAAATAGCCGCTAAAGTCTTCAAAATATCAAATTGGCCGTCAAGCTTTTGGGGCGTTCATTTTTTGAGATTCATAAGCCTCTTCTTGAGATCCACAAGCCTCCCACACATTGTAAATTCAATTAGAGCTTGTATAAAGTCCCTCATCCATTATTCTTTCATGGTAGCTCGCAAAGTCTTTAGCTCCTTAGCTTGACTCCTTGTTAATAACCTTGAAGGGTAGGTGTGATCCATACTAGTATCAATGTTTATAGGAATGGACACTATGATGAAAATGATGTGATACTCGAGCACAAAAAGCAAAGATGATATTCTAAAAACAAGAAACTATGAAAATAGTGTTAATACCTTCAATAAGAAGGGAGGTCCAAGTAATTACATCATTTAATATTATTCTACAATCAAACTTTTTTATGTCGACCCTTGTTATATAACGTCATTCACTATAGTGGCATAATTTTATCTTGAATCATTTTCATGTTTTATTTTACTTCTCTATAATTGTACTCAATGTATAACAATAATGTTGTTTATTATAATGGTATATTCTTTATAAAATTACCTTTCTATAGCAACATACTCAAATATATGTAATATTAATATTTAGAAAAAAATACAATATGTACTGTCTAAAATAAAATATTGAAATATTTATGGTGATCATCATTAGACTAAGCAAATTGTAAATTTTTTTGAAGTTCTTTAATCATTGTACTTTAGGATAACATAATTTTAATACCTAAAGTTTCCTTAATCTCATGAGAAATCACTTGGGGGTACAATATATTGTTGTTAAAATATTAGAATTTACGAATCTCTAGCCTACAATATAGAATTCTCACATCAAGGTTAAAGTACTATTTAAATTTTAGTAATTTTAAATGCATATGTGACTTAGATTTTAATTCTTTACCAGTGGGATATATCTGGTTATATTTTTTTATTAATATGTTAATCCTTCCGCTAATAAAATATAAAAATTATTTGAGATCTTAAATTTAACAAGTATTTTATAGTACAACTAAACCAATTTTCATATTTTAAATTTATAACAAATAAAATGATATTTAAGCATCAAATACCACTATACATGTATAAAAATACCTTTATAATAGCCATAAATTCTTTTAATAAATATAATCTATATAGAGAGGTTTGACTGTATCATGAGCAATTACAATTAAGACGTAAAATTATCCTAATATTAAGCCTGTTCGTGTGCATGCATAATTTTGATCATTTACCAAATTATTTTTAGCGTGTACATTTTGTCCAAATAAAATATGTGAGGCAAAAGTGTTAGAATAATTCATAATTTAAACCCCAATAATAGAAATACAATTTTAATATTTAATGAGAAGTCCTTAAGTGGCAGAAAACATAGCTATAAGACTATATATTTTAACACGAAAATATTAGAGAGAAGGTAAAATAAAAATAAAAAAACTTAACTTTCAATTATTTTAGCTTTCCTCCATTTTTAATGATTAAAATTGTCTCTCACCCATTCCCCATTTTGCATTCCAGTATTAAAATAATTTTAGCGACGATATGATGTTTCTAGCTATAAAATATGTATGTTTTTAAGACAAATAAGATCGTCATAAGCACTATGCATTTGGAGATGATATAATAAATTTAGCGACGAAACACTAAATTGTTTTTATATACTTTTAGCCATCTACATTTAGAGACGAAAGATTCACGATTTTTTTTTTCATCATAAAAGATTTTTTAGACGAATTACAATTTTTAAGTGAAAATAATTCGCCACCACTAATCTAATTTGTTGTAGTGATGTCAATTTTATCATGAAACGATCAATTCATTCAAACAAATGCTAATAATTTGAAAAGGTATAAGTCTGAATGTGGTTTGGTTGTCCTTAAATTCTTAAAGATATAGTGATTTTATGTACTATTTGCTTTCTCTTTATATTTTCCTTTGAGTTTTTGATATTTTTCTATTTTTAATTACTTATAAGGATGAGAAAGTATGGTAGAATAATAAGTATTTATTTATTTTTAATCAGAGGTCTTCAATTCAACTCTTCATGCCGTTAATCGACAATTGAATACGAGAAAGACACATGAATTAAAACTGCCCATGAATTGATAATTAGAAGTCATTAGCAGTATTTATTAATTTTGTTTTGGAAGTATGGTTTGTAATTTTTCACCAAGCAAGGAATTACTCTATTTATTTATTTTTCCCTTACGCATATATTTTCATATAAAAAATAAATAATGAAATATGTGGTATAACTGAGTTTGCAGACCTAAGTGAATAGTACAATAACAATTCAAAAATTCCACAAATAAATAAATAAGAAAAAGCATATGTAAAAAAACACAACAGAAAACACATATCTGAAAAAAAGCCTCCGACACTTGGTGATTTAATCTTTTTACAACATCAGTTTTTTGAGTTAAAAATTTGAACGATCACTCAAACATTGAGTAATTTTGGAAAGACAAAAATTTTTTTAGTGACTTTAATGGCCAGTTACTCAAACTTGATTGATCATTTAAGCTTTTAATTCAAAATTTTCTGTTTAGCTTATATTAGAAATTTGAAAAGTCCTTGAATACGCAATCATAAATAAACATTATTACATAATTAATATTATATTTCGCATCACCTTATATTATAAATAGCTCGAAGTTTTTAAATAAATCTAGCCAATTTTTCCTCTTCCACAAATCCACAATAATAACTATTTATTACCATGAGAGTACTATTTACCATTGATAATTATAATTATCATTTACTATAAGAAATTGATATTCCTGTTAATTATTTATGACATAAATTTTTTGTATGTACAGAACCCATGTCTTCAAATGTAGCTATTTAGATTTCCTTTTCCACTATAATATTATTTTTATTATTTAATATATATAAGTTTCAATCTATTATTGGATCAAACTTTTCATTCACCTACAATTACTTTCTGATTATGTCTTTTATATTTTTCTAACCGTAATACCGTACCAAAAAGGTTTTCTTATTTCTCTTCAATGAAGGAGAAAGACAATAACGTTTCACAATTTTTTACCTTAGCAGCAACATGCAGAGAAGCAAATTTAACTTTTAATGTTTCACTGAAAATTAATTTTTAAGCCTTATTCAAATATATAATTCTAGCTGCCATAAAATATATTTATATTTCTAAAATGATCAATTGACCCCTATCTAATTATTTATATTATAAACTTTTCATAGTGTTCGATATTTTGAAAACAAAAAAGATGAATGAACGTATAGCTTCAAGTTGAACCATCTTGGTTAGAGAAAAAGAGTGTAGTTTAAATGTCATATATTTCTTATTCGTATTTGTTTGACTTAAGCGAGTGGATTGAAGTTTGAATATCTTTTTATCTGTTATCAAATGTGCTTATGTAATATTAAATCAAAAAAGAAAATATAATATAATCAAAAGTCACAAAAAATATAAAAATATTGTTGAATATAATCTTCAATTGATGGAGTTGATGTAAGTCCCACATGGAAAGTTTAGGGAGATTTCCCTTACTTTATTTATGATGTCCTTTAGTAAATAAATAAGGAAAGATGGAGTGAGCCTTGACTTGGGGTTGGTCATGCTAGTATTTGGATGAAGTCTTCTTGACGAGGTCACCTGGGCAAGGTCGCCTTGACGAGGTTACCTGAACGAGTTTACCTGGGCGAGGTCACTTTGGCAAGGTCACACCAGCGCCTGGGCAAGGTCAGCTTGACTAGATCACACTAGTGCCTGGGTGAGGTCGCCTGGGCGAATAATTGTATTTACAATCAAAGACTTAGCCCTTAGCACGAGGCATGTGCCCATGTGTGATTAAAGAGCAATTAGCCAATTAATTAATTTTTAATTTTTAATTTTATTTAGGATAAACAATGACAGTTTTAGGCGGTTACTAATTATGAAAAGTTGTCATTATTTGCCTATAAAACCCGATGAAATCAGAAATTAATGGACACACCTCTTAATCTCGTTTTTCTCTCTTTCTCAAAAAACTCCAAGATAATGTCATGGTGATTAGGGAATCCTGGGGGTAAATTAGCATCGTTAATCCATACAAAGTTTTATAGTGGGGACTAATATTATCCTAAGGACAGTAAATTTCACGTCCTAATCTAGTTTCTTTCTATCGATATTATTGTATTAATATAGATTGTTAACAATCTTAGGATAATATTATAAAAACTATTCAAAACACAATGAAGATGTTTGGTCAAGATTTCGTGAAACTAGATCGTTTTGATGGAATAAATTTCCTGTGGTGGAAGGAGAAGATGAAGTTTTTACTTACTGCATTGAAAATTTTCTATGTTCTGCCAGAACCATCAGACAAAGACACTAAAGAAAGGATTGCAGAATGTAAGAAGCATGGAGAAGATGAAATGCTATGCAACTGACCGACTGTATGATCTCTATACTCCAATTCAGTCTGCAAAGGAGAAGTGGAAATTCTTGGATTTCAAATACAATGTTGAAAAACAAGGGGCAGATAAATTTGTTGGCTTTAAGTTTTTTGAATTCACGATGGTTGATAATATTTCTATCCTTGATTAAGTCCATGAATTTTTAATTCTGATTTTTAAATTTAAAGACTTGAAAATAATCCTTCCTGATAAGTTGATTGTAGGAGGAATTATTGCCAAATAGCCTCCATCTTGGAATAATTTCAAAAAGAAATTACTCCATATTTTTTAGGAGTTTACTTTAGAAAAAATTCAAAAATATCTACGAATTAAAGAGGAAACTCCGAATCATGATAAAAATCTGAATGTTGGTTCAAGTTTCAAAGTACAATATATTGCACAGAAGAATCAGAAGGGGAAGAAAAGAAAGGCAAACAATAACTCGAACAATAATAACTCTAACCCTAACAAAAGAGGAAAGAGGGATTGGTCCCAAAGTATTTGTCACAACTGTGGCAAGAAGGGACATATAGAACGTTTCTGCAGGAATCCCAAGAAAGAAAAAAATAAAAAAAGTGGTGAAGAGAATGTGAGTGCAAATGTTGTTAAAGAAAAGACAACCGAGGTCATTACCATAATTTTTTATTACATTGGTATGATCCAAAAGTTGCACATGGCTGCAATGACCACTAATGATAATTGGTGGTATGATTCTAGTGCAACAACTCATGTCTGCAACAATCGTTCCATCTTAAGAAATTACACGAAAATTGTGAAAGGGCATAAAGTCCTTTTGGGAGATCATCACACTATCAAGGTTTAAGAAACTGAAAGTGTGGAATTGCAGTTTACTTCCGGAAAGAAAGTTGTTCTTACTAATGTACTTCATGTTTCTCAAATTAGGAAGAACTTAGTTTCTGATTTTATGTTTTGTAAAAAGGGACTCAAAATTGTGATTAGAATCTGATAAGATAATTCTATTTAAGGCAGGTTCTTTTGTTGGAAAAGGTTATGTATCTGATGGAATATTTAAACTAAGCGTTAAAAAAGTTGAAAGTTCTGCTTACATTGCTATGCCATCTTTTGATTTCAGTTTTAATATAGAATGTATTAGTTACAATCTTTGACATAATCGCTTGGCTCATGTTAATTATCAAACTATGAAATTCATCTGCAAGAATGGTATTATTTCATACAGTAATGAACATAAAGATAAATGGGAAGTGTGTGTTCAAGAAAAAATGAAAAGAAAACCATTTCCAAAGATTGAAAGAGAATCTGAAATTTTAGATTTAGTTCATTCTGATATTTGTAAATTACATGGAGTCTTAACTGAGGGGGGAGGGAGGGGGAATGTAGGTATTTTATAACTTTCATTGATGATTATTCTAAATATATTTATGTCTATTTAATAAAATCAAAAGATCAAGCATTTCATATGTTTCAAATTTATAAAAAGCCATGGTAAAAACACAAAAAGGAAAGAAACTGAAAATTTTAAGTGATAGGGGTGGTGAATATTTTCCTACGGATTTTACCTCTTTTTGTAAAGATCATGGTATCATACACCAGGTTAGTGCACCCTATAGGCCTCAATAAAATGGGGTGGCAGAAGGAAAAATGAAGTTCTTGTTGACAAGGTGAATGCCATGATTGTTAACTCCAATTTGCCTATGAACATAGGGTGAATCGTTGCTAACAACATACTATGTACATAATAGAGTTTCCTATAAGAAACTGAAATTATCACTATATGAAATCTGGAGACAATGAAAGCCTGATATAAGTTATTTTAGAGTTTGTGGATGTCTTGCATATTACAAAGTTCCCGATCCTAAGAAAACTAAGTTAGGGCCTAGAGCTTTAAAGAGTGTTTTTATAGAATATGCAGAAAATTCAAAGGCATAGAGGCTTTTGGATTTAGATTCAAATATAGTTGTGGAATCAAGATATGTAGAGTTATTTGAGAACAAGTTCAGAAGTGATTCTGTAAGTGTTGATGAATCATTGCAAGTACCACTAGCACTAGTTTCAAATCCTTCTAGAGTATGTCCTGAAACTTCTAATGAACCTAAAAGAAGCACTAGAGCTAGGAAAGAGAAGGAGTTGAGTCCAGATTTTATTAACTCTCAAGCTATCCCCTTTCTTGTAGAAGGAAATAAAGTTATTGTTACGAACAAAATTCCTATTGTATTTAATGTTGAAGATGATCCAAATACATTTCAAGAAGCAATGGATTCTATAAATTTTTCTTTTATGAAAAGAGGTCGTTAATGATGAGATGGACTCATTGATGGCAAATAAGACTTAAATTTTATCCGATTTTCCTCCTGGATCTAAAGTTGTTGGATGTAAATGGGTATTTAGAATAAAGCATAACACAGATGGATACATATAAACTTTTAAATCTAGGCTTGTGGCTCAAGAATTTAGCCAAAGAGAGGGTGTAGACTACTTTGATACTTATGCTCCTGTGGCTAGAATTACATCCATTAGAGTGTTATTAGCACTGACCTCTATCTATGACTTGTATGTACATCAAATGGATGTAACTAGAGCATTTCTAAATAGTGATTTAGATGAAGAAGTGTACATGAAACAACCTGAAGGATTTGTACTACCTAAAAATGAGAATAAGGTTTGTAAACTTGTCAAATCGTTGTTTGGTCTGAAACAAGCTCCTAAGCAGTGGCATGAGAAATTTGACTCTGTAATTTTATCACATGGTTTTATGCATAACTCAGCTGATAGATGCATATATACTAAGTTTACAAATGATTATGGTGTTATCGTATGCCTTTATGTTGATGATATGTTGATAATAGGAACAAACATGAAAGACATAAATGAAACAAAGAGTTATTTAAGTTCATGTTTTCAGATGAAAGACTTGAATGAAGTTGATACTATTTTAGGTATTAAGGTTAAGAAAAATAATGGGGGTTACTCTTTAAGTCAATTTCATTATATTGAGAAAATGCTCAATAAGTTTCAGCATTTAAACTTCAAAGAAGCTAACTCTCCATATGACTCATCTTGTAAACTTGGTAAGAATTGTGGTATAGGTATTTCACAAATTGAGTATGCAAGTGCTTATACTAGGCCTGATATTGCATATGCAGTGTGCAAGCTTTCTAGATTCACAAGCAATCCTAGTTCAAAACATTGGAAAGCAATAACAAGAGATTTTGGTTATTTGAAAAGGACTAAAAATCTTACATTGCATTATGGAATTTTTTCAGCTGTTCTTGAAAGATATTCAGATGCCATTTGAATAACTGGTGATAGTGATAACAAATCCACAAGTGGTTGGAATTTATGCTTGGTGATGGTACAGTTTCTTGGGTCTTAAAAAAATAAACCTGTATCACACATTCCATCATAGAAGCTAATTTTTAGCTCTAGTTGCAGCAGGCAAAGAAGCAGAAGGGTTGAGGAATATGCTATTAGATATTAAGTTGTGGCCACAATTGATTCCAGTTATCTGTTTGCACTGTGTTAGTGAGGTAACATTGTCTAGAGCTTATAATAAATTTATAATGAAAAGTCTAGACATATTAGTTTAAGATATGTATATATAAGACAGTTAATATCCAACAGGGTAATAACTGTAGTGTATATAAGATCTTGTAATAATTTAGGAGATCCATTTACCAAAGGACTTCTAAGAGACATGGTTTTTGGAACAATCTATGAAATGGGATTGAGCCCTATTTGATTAGCTAGCAATAATGGAAACCCAACCTTTTCCTATGAATACCCATAGCTAAAAGGGTCGATGTGGTAATAACAAATTATTGATAACTAGCTAGGTCACACTAGTGTAATCTTTGTAACTTGGTGTATGTTTTAAGGGTGAGTTATAAACTCTTAATGGAATTCTTAGAAGTTGAGAATTTCACCTATGTAGACATAAGAAATGGTGTCACTTCTAACAAAAGTATTAGGTCAATCTTTTGTAAATGTTTATGAATCCAAGTTGAGCACATGACCATAATAGTGCTACCTTGTATATGAACATTTAAAGAGAACATTTTGTGTGTGCGGTCATTTCGATTCTAACATAAGAATTCTTGACTCAAAAACTATTAAGCTGCCAAAGACTTCGTCAGGATTTTGAAGGACCAGCACTAAGTGAAAGTTCAAATCGAAAGATACTTTCATTTAAGGTTGCAAATTGTTTAATTGAAGACTAAACGGGAGATTGTTGAGTAAAATCTTCAATTTATGGAGTTGATGTGAGTCCCACATGGACATTTTAGAGAGATTTCCCTTACTTTATTTATGGTGTCCTTCGTTAGTAAATAAATAAGAAAAGATGGAGTGAGCCTTGGCTTGATGTTGGTCATGCTAGTATTTGGGTGAAGTCACCTTGACGAGGTCACCTGGGCGAGGTTGCCTTAATGAAGAACCAATTAATCTCCTTTTTATATTGTAATAAACTTTTGAAAATATTTTTTCTATTCGAATTAATTTTCGGAAATGAAAGAAACGCAAAAAAGATTAAAAATATCACTTTCAATTTTTCACACGTTCATTTTTAATCATTTCTATATAAGCTTTTAAATAGAAAAAAAGCCTAAAACAAAACTTTGTGTGTGTTTTCTTCATAACTTTTTGTCTTCCTCTAACCTTTTTTCATCAATATCTGACTAATTTAAGTTGTTCTTTTTTTTCTTTAGGTTCAAATAAGTAAAAGTAAAATAATAAAATAATTAGCATAGTAAAAAAAAATCTCTAAATAATATTTTTTATGTATGAAAAAAAGAAAGATTTGTAATAATATAGTTTAGTCATAACCTTCTCTATCTGCTTCAAAAGCCTCAACAACTACTTACTAATTTTATACGACTCCTTTTTCTTTTTACTATATGAGGTACAACTTTGATTATTTGTCTAATTACTTCTTATGCATCTTGACAAAATGTTTGAATTAATTTTAGCTAAGATAACGATCGTTATAAAACACCTAGTTTTAATTCTCAAAAGGATAGAAAGTTGGTATTTCCTTAAAAATACAAGCATAAGTTAAAATTATTCATTCGAAATATCAAATATTTTCCTCATAGTGTCTAATACACTATGGTAGTTGCTACTTTTCTTAACCATGACTTAGCAACGGGAAGAATTTGTGTCATCTCAATTTTGTGCTGACATGACTTTATAATGTATATTAGAGTTTTAACAATTTTGTGCTGACTAGTGTAATCATTTTCTTGCAACAAAATTTTATAATGCCTTTATTTATAAGAAAGCAATATGGAATATCAAATAATGTTATGATTATGATCATTACTAATTAGGAGTTATGAATATAAATAGTTACATGGAGTAAGATCATTAAATTCTTAATATTATAGAACATGAATATATGAGTAGTAATAGTTTGACATATTGATTTTTGTATAGTAAAAAGAATAAAAAGAGGTGAAAAAATTTATAAAAAAATAAATAAACAGAATCCATGATTAAAAAAAGGTGTCACGTCACTATTCTTTTGTATAGCTTTATATTATATATAGATATAGATGATTTTTAATAGATTCATTCCTTCTCTACATTTTATAATTTTTTTATTTGTTAACTTGCTAAAGGTTTTCTTCGATTTCAAATATTAACATAATTCAGATTTAGGTTTGTATTTAACTTAAAAATTTTGTTTTATTCATTCTCTATGATATATAGTACATTTTATAGTTTTGAGAAAGTTGTATCAACTTTTTATTTGTTGAATCCCTAAAGAATTTTTCCTATTTCAATCTTTACATAATTCAGGTTGATTCTTATATTTAACTTAAAATTTTTGTTTTCCCAAGGAGATGAATTTACAACATAAGCATAAATGTTAAATTTACAGATTAATAAAAAGGCATGTAATTTTTTTTTAATTATTATTAAGTAAACAAATATATATATTGTTAGTTTCTGTTGTGAGCTTATTAAGCCATGTGGCTAAAAGTAAAGTTTATTGACTAAGCCTTACCTTTAGCCACATGCCAACCAATCAAGCCACCATAGTTGGTGACTAATAGCTTATAATGCCATGTGTCAACCAACATGATGGCTATATAAAGGTAAGAATGAACTGAAATTTTTTATTAATATTTTCCTTCCATTTTTCAAATAATTTCCAATTTAGTGTATTTCCATAAATAGTAAGTTTCTATAAATAGAAACTTTCCACTTTTAGATATTTTGTTTTGTATTGTATTTTATTTTATAACACGTTATCAGCACGAGGCTCTGCCGGTTTGAGCAATATTGTAAACGGTAT
>JBDJHY010823674.1:0-25433 GCA_039654485.1 Withania somnifera | reverse complement strand
AAAATCATATTTAATTAATTAATATGAATTATTTAATTATTGGTTTCACGTTTTAATCTATGAGTAGCGAATGATCATCCACTAATCACTTAGCTATATTACATCTCTTTGCTCATTATCTAAAGAAAACTCACACTAAAACCCCATTTTTGGCATAATAGTGCAAGGTTTTCAAGGCTAATCAATTGGGTAGGTTTCATAAAACTATTTTCATCGAATCAAAATTACTTTATCATGAATTTGGTTGAAATTTCATTGTTTTGAAGTCTAAACCAATGGGTAATTATTGAACTCGTATAATGGAAAAGTTGGGATTTTTTATATGAAATGGAATGAGTTTCCAATGAAACTTAATATTTAACATCACATAGTGATGATTAACATTATTTTACGATCAAAATTTGATCTTGACTCCTTCAGCCTGGGGTTGATTTATACACAAACCTTGATTATTTTGCTTGGGTGTTGATTTGTGTATATTTCTTGTATTTCTTGTACGTGTGACTAGATTCCACTCGATTGGAGACCATTCAGAAGAGAAAGGCACTTTATTAACTATTTTCTCTAAAAATTAAGGCTAGTGGAGGTTTAACCGCTTTCTGTAAATTATTAATAATTACTTGCTAATTGCTCTTTAATTGGGGTGACTTAGATGACTTGGGATTACTTTCATCTATTATATGGAGACTAGAGTTTGGCTAACTAAAATGATGTGAATACATGATGAAATTATTGACTTACATGTATACTTAATTTTTTTGAGAATTTTTGGATTGACACATATATGGAAAATATGGTGTCTTTGTGTTTAAAGATATATTCGATTAGGTAATTACCCTTGATAAACAATTGGTCACTTGCATGGTTATATACAAAGGTTAGAAAATGATTAGGCTTGAATTACGGGTTATAAAGACATATTATTTCATTGTTTTAGTTGATGCTAAATAACATGATTGCCTTGTTGATATGGAATAATACTTGTTGAAATAGTTATGTGGCATTAATATTATTTGACGTGTGGTAACGTGTTCACCTTTTTATTATAATTGGCCTAAGTGTGGTAACTTGTTCACGCCATTATTGTTAATATTGAAGTGTGGTAACTTGATCACATGATTTACAAATTAGCATAATTGTGGTAATTTGTTCATATTAAAAATTATCATATATGTGTGGTAACTTATTCACACTAGTAGTTTACTAAGGTGTGGTAACTTGTTCACACTGATGATGCTTCCCTTATATGTGGTAACTTGTTCACTTTATCTCCATCGATGACTTTAATTGTTGTTACTTTCTCACTTCTTGATATTTGTTATGGTAACCTGTTCATAACTTGATTTAATTTTGATTATATAGAGGACTTTGGAAAACTTGAGATTATGGATACTTGAATGGTACCTTGAAGGTGATATTAGGTGAAGAATGGGAATAACCAGAAACTTTGTATAACATTAAGATGGTTAGATGATATTTTGGGCCATTGTATAGATTATAAATTATTGCTGGGCTATTGTGTATAAATTTTGCTGGTTGTAGTATTTGGAGGACCAAATGATATATTAGGAGTTGTTTTCTTTTTATAGTTAGTCAGCCGATGACGCTGCGGAGTACCATTGTTTTTACTTACTCTTTCTTTTTCTGCACTTTGGTGCAAGTTTTGATCCTAGAATATAGTGATCACTTTATTCTACTAGTCTAGATTACATCTAAGCTATTATAAGGTAGCTTTATGTATATCCACAAATTTCTTGGAATCTACTATTTTACTTTTATGTATCTTTACTTATTAGAGATATTTACAGACTTGAGTCTTGTGTAAATTTTAGTTTTAGTAGCTATGTACAGTGACACATGGTTTCTGGGATTATATAATAATTCTATATTTTTGTACTTTTTATTTTCTTTCTACATCTTTCATTTGATTATTTAAATTATTTATTCATAAATTAAGCTGACATATCAGGTTGGGAAGGTTAGTTCTATCACGTTCAGGTTTTGGGGAGTAACAGATGTGGATAAAGCTGATGATAGAGCTCAGGAATGTGTTGAGGGTGCTTGGGGAACTTGATATTTTAACACAGGGTTGTACACCATAGGGTTCTCAAACCAGGGAAGGGGTAGAGACCCTAGAGAAGAGAGTCATTCCAGTTATACATGAGCCGATGGGAAAACACAAGTAGTTTTAGGGAAAATAGGGTAGCCACCCGTGACTTTGGTTCTATTGGACCAGAAGCCTACATTATTGGTCAGGTGGGATAGCCACCTATAGCACATAGGGTATATGATCATTAGATTCTAGGTGTTATATATGAAGGTATGATCATTGCTGAGATGTCTAATGGTCAATAGTAAAGGTATGAGAGGTTTTACAAGACTTACCCACCTCAGTTTCATGGTTGGAAGGACGATGACCCATTTGAGTTTATCACAATTTTTCATAAGATACTCTATAGTTTTGGGATTGTACAATTGGGTAGATTGCATAGTGTACCCCTTCGAGGGCCAACCAGACAATTATGGTGTTCTTACTTTGACCCTAGACAAGTTGGATCCTTTATATGACTTTGGAGATGTTTGTCTGAGATTTTTTTTGATAGGTATATGGCATATTGAGTAAGGGAATGACTGCGTTGAGAGTTTGATGATTTGAGACAAGAGGGGATGTCAGTTAATGAGTATGTTTCCCTCTTTTAGGGATTGTCTAAACATTCTTTAGCTGTCTTACTGGATGAGTAGGACAATATTGCTAGGTTCATGAGAGGTTTAAGATCTTCTCTTTAGACTTTGGTAATCACAGCTTTTCAGATGCCAGGAGCTACACTTCATAGTGTGGTCGAGGCAGCGAGGGGTTTATGCAGTTTATTGGGGGG
Source organism: Withania somnifera (assembly GCA_039654485.1). Lineage (NCBI taxonomy): Eukaryota > Viridiplantae > Streptophyta > Magnoliopsida > Solanales > Solanaceae > Withania > Withania somnifera. Next base: position 22,557 of record JBDJHY010823674.1, on the reverse strand, counting down.
CGTTTTGGTGATAGCAGGGCTAAAAGGTCACGTCTTTATGCTTATTTTTCTGGTGCCTCATATAGAGGAAGGGGTTCCTTCATCACAATGGTCACTTTGGTGTCAGGATCCTTTTTAAGAGGCTATGTAGGCCTCAGGTACTAGTAAGACAGTTCAGAGAACCTCCAGTCCGTCTCAGAGATAATATAGTTCTCATCAGAAGGCTTCAGGCCAAGGTGGACACATTAGGTCTCAGGTTTCATATCAGTAGATTTTAGCTCCCCAGTCTTTTTTTTTTAGTTTGGATATCTAGGGAATTCTAGGAGTCATTATCCCCATCGAATGAAGAGTGAGTTTCAACAGGATTCCCAGGCTTCTTGTGCTCAGGCTAAAGCACCAGCACCTTGGCGTAAAGGTATAGGTGGTGGACAGATGGGTAGAGTTGCACCTTATGGAAGGGTACCATAACAGACAAGAAAGGGTCAGGGTAATTCTCCCATTCAGTCTAAGGATAGGCACACACAGTTTTAAGGTTTTATAAAGAGGATAGAGGCTGAGTCTTCTGATGTTGTGACCACCAGTATCATCCCAGTTTTCTCTAGGCCTACTTCCATCGTTTTATCCATGGTTACTCATTCCTATGACTTTCCACACCAACCAACTTGGATTTTCCTTTGTGTGAGCTCATGATCAAAATGAGTCACACATACACCCTGTTTGTGTATTTTGTTGTTGGTTTTGATATGTCATCTGATGCATTGTCTGCACCTCTTCATATGTCTACTCTTGTGGATGAGTCCTTATTGGTAGGTCAAGTGTATCGATAATGTCTAGTAGTCTTGTCAGGGTATGAGACTTGGGTATACATGAGCTTTTTTGATACGGTAGACTTTAATGTAATTTTGGATATGGATTGGCTTGCTCATTATTATGCTATTTTAGATTTCCATACCAAGACTATTATATTATGCATTCTCAGTATCCCAAGGGTTGAGTTGAAGGGTATGTGTTGTTTGTATCCTCATAGAGTTATCTCTTTCTTCAGGATCAGAGGTTAATTGGGAAGGGGTGTATGTATTATTCTTTGTGCGAGATGCTAGTGTTGATCTGTCTTCCTTAGAGCCAGTTCCTATGGTTGGAGAGTTTGTACATGTGTTACTGATAGACCTTCCTAGTGTCTTTCCTAATAGGGATATTGATTTTGGTTTTAATTTGAATCTAGACACCAAGCCCATTTCTATCACTCCTTACCGTATGGCTCATACTGAGAAGAAAGAGTTAAATAAAAACTTAAAGAACTTTCTTAGCAAGGGTTTCATTCATCGTAGTGTGTCATCATGGGGTGTACTCTTTTTGTTTGTGAAGAAGAAAGATGGTTCCATGCACTTGTGTATTGACTATAGCAAGTTGAACAAAGTGAATGTGAAGAAAAAGTATGCCTTGTCTCGCATTAATGATTTGTTTGAACAGCTCCAGGGAGCCTCCATCTTCTCTAAGATTGATTTGAGATCTAGATTCCATTAGTTGAGGATTAGACTGTCAGATATTCAGAAGATGGCTTTTTGTACTAGATATAGGCATTGTGAGTTTTTTGTGATATCGTTTGAGCTTACTAATGCCCCAGCAGCATTTATAGAGTTAATGAACGGAGTACTCCCTCCCTATTTGGACTCTTTTGTGATTGTGTTCACCGATGATATCTTGGTTTGTTTAAGGATTAAGGTCTATCATGTCCAGTATTTGACGGTCATACTTTTGAGATTGCGAGATGAGAAGTTATATGATAAATTCTCTATTTGTGAGTTTTGGTTGAGTTTGGCAGTATTCGAGGGACACGTGGTGTCTAAGGAGAATATTATGGTCAATCCAACCAAGATTGCATCGTTACATGATTGGGTGACACCTACCTTATGGAATGAGATTTTTTAAGCTTTATTGGTTTGGTTGGGTACAATAGGAGGTTTGTATAGGGATTCTTTTCTATTAACACTCCATAGACTATACTGACTCGGAAGAGTGTGCTTGTCATTGGTATGATGAGTGTGAGGAGATCTTTCAAAAGCTCAAATCATTATTGATGTCATCTCCCATTCTTACTTTCTTTATGGAGGGAAAAGGCTTCACCGTATACAGTGATCACCGTATACAGTGATATATTAGGATTAGATTGGGTGGAGTATTGATGTAGGAGGGTAAGGTAGTAGCCTATTCTTTGATGCAGTTGAAGTTATACCAAAAGAACTACCCTAATCATGACTTAGAATTGAGAGCGGTGGTATTCGTGTTAAAGTTGTGGAGACATATCTTGTATGGGGTGCATTGTGAGGTGTTCACAACCATAGGATCCTTTAATACATTTTCAGTCAGAAGGACCTTAACTTGAGGCAGCGGCATTGGTTAGATTTTCTTAAGGATTATAACATCTCTATTTTGTATTACTCAGGAAAGACAAACATGGTGGTGGATTCCCTTAATAGTAAATCCTCGAGCGAAGTAGTTTTTCTTGTATTTAGGATTTGGAGAGACCTTTTACTAGACATGCTTAGAACTAGCCAATAGATTAGTTAGATTGTCGATTTTGGATGATGGCTGTGTACTTGAATATGTAGAGGCTAGTTCTTGACAAGATTTGTTCTATTCAGTTTCATGATTCTAAGTCGAGGATCATTCGCGATAAGTTGGTACGGGGTGAGTCCAAGACTACCAAGTTGGATTCTGAGGGTATTTTGAGAATTAGAGTTAGGATTTGCGTCCATAAGTATGGTGATTTAGTGACACTGATCTTAGAGGAAGTCCATAGTTCTAGCTATTCCATTCATCCATGGGAGAAAAAGATGTATCACGATCTGATTCAGCATTATTGGTGTTATGGTATGAGAAAGGATATCACATACTTTGTTGCGAGGTGCTTAAACTATTAGGAGGTGAAGTTTGAGCACAAGAGGCTAGGAGGTGTGTCAATAAGTAAGCCTATTCCCTAGTGAAAGTGGGAGACTATAGCTATAGGTTTCATCATTCATTGCCTACAACTATAGGTGGTTATGACTTAATTTGGGTGATTATTTATCGTTTGACCATGTCTTCTCACTTTATTCAAGTGAAGGTGAGATACAGTGCTCAGGAGTTAGCAGAGATTTACATTAGTCATATAGTGTGGTTGCATAGAACCCCCATTTCAATTGTATTTGACCTAGGCACACAGTTTACCTCTCTCTTTTGGAGTGCAATACAACATGAGATGCATACTCAACTTGTTATGAGCACAATCTTTCATCCCCATACCAATGGCTAGTCTGAGCATATTATTCATCTGCTTGAGGACATATTACGAGTTTGATATGTGTAGCCAATATCCTCAGTTTTTTTGACAATTCAGGTACTCTTCTTTCTTATGTTCGAGGAAAATATGGTTTTTAGTAGTGGGTGTTATGATGATACTAAAGGTCATTTTCCTTTTTATTTTATATTTTAATTATTTTGACCATCTCGTATTCTCTTTATATCAAACTAAGCATGATTCCATGGTTGGTTCGGGTGTAGGATGTGATTTGATACAAAAGTTTAAGAAATTTGAGTTTTTGGATCTTTAAGTTCAAAATAAGGAACTCTAGGGGTCATATAGAATTTGGGACCTTGTATAAGAATTCTGTCAGTTCCATTAGCTCTGGAATGTCAATCTTGGTCTAGTTGCACTCTTATTTCCTATTTTGACTTTTGTGGTGATTTTGAGCATTTAGACGGGCTAAAGTTGAATTTTTTGTGATCCGCTAGGGTATTTTTGTTCATTTTCATGTTTTTAGTTATAAATAGGATCTTAACAGGGTCAAGGAGACCTTGTACGCTTGATTTGATGGTTCTGTTAAGTTCCAAACATTGAAAATAGTTTGTTTGCATATATGGTTTGTGTTATGGAATTCCAAATGAATCCCTAGGGGTCTTCCTATGTCATTTTTTTCCTTGTGAAATGCAATTGTTGTTGATTTACTGTTATTGTCCCATGCTTCTCTATTTTAATGGAGGCCCACCGCGTTTGCAGAGAAGTGAAGACTTTGTGCTTTGCGTTTTTGGGGTTTTGTTCGCATTCTCTATATCTTACCTAGGTTACCTTCCACAATTATGGCATGTCGTCTGCGATCATGAAGGTGTTTTGACTTGTTGACTACCACGATAGCAGGAAGGGGCCTTGAATGAGGTAGAATGTCTGGTGTACTGTGTTAAATTAAAACAAATTGTGAATGTTTTTACTCATAAAAACTCATGCAAACCCTCTTTAAAACCCTCATTTTTGGTGAAGTTGAAAGAGGAAATTAAAGATAATTATTGGGTAAGATTTCCAATTTCATCGATTTCTCACCACTTTGAAATGATTTTACATAAAAATTCATTGTTTTGAACCCCAAATTAGTGGCTAAAATGAAGAACTCGATTTTGATAGAAACTTGGGATATTTTCCACGAATTGGAATGGGTTTTCAATAAAACTTAATATTTCGCATCCCTTGGTATTGGGTGATATTATTTTATAATCAAAATTTGATCTTGACTCCGTGGGACTTGGGACGATTTTGGCATGAACCTTGATTAATTGAAATTTGGTGTTGATTATTGAATATTTTCTTGTAATTCTTATCTGGGTGACTATATTGTGTGATACTGGAGGCCAATCGAAAGGGGAAATCTCTTGAATAGTGCAGTTCTTTGAAATTAAGGCAAGTTGAGGTTAAATGGATTTTTATAAATTGTTAACATTACTTGCTGATTGCTTTATCATTGGGGTGACTTAGGATTACTATCAGATTTGGGCTAATTGGAAAGATGTGAATATATGATGAAATTGTTAGCTTACATGTATACTTGATGTTTTTCTGAATTGTTGTATTGATTTAGTTATGGAAAATAGGATGCCTTGGTGTAGGATTCAGGGTTTAATTAGATATTTGGTTGCGAAATTGCCCTTGATAAACTATTGGGAACCTTGAAAAAGATTTGGTCACTTGTGGGGTTAGATACAACTTGAAGCTAAATATATTAAATCAAAGACCGACGTCAAATCCATGAAATAATTTTAATAGCTCAAGATCTATGATGCACAATTTTTCTCATCTCCCTTAACTCACCCACTATTCATGCCCTTCAAATCACCAACAATCTAGCTCTGGCTACACATCCTTCTTATTATTCCCTAACCTCTTTGCTTAGTACTAGGTCTTGCGCCAAAATCACACACCTTAACTGAAAACTCGCAAACCCAAGAACAAGTCACCTCGACGAATGAGATTATGGAATGAAGTGAGTAGAATTAGCTCAAACCAAGGGCACACGATAAAGAATCCAGAAATAGAAGATTTTCCTAGAGTTACGTAGATTCTCGATGATAAGTGACGGATATCTCTGACCCAATCCGTGAGACTCTACTAAACTTGGCTTGTATACAAACATATTGCTTTAATACCAACTTGTCACACTCCAGAAAATCAGGCATGATGGTACCTACCTCCCCAACCCAGTAGGTTAGCCAAAATCACGAACAATTAAGAATAATAACAGATATAAGGTACAAAAATTAGATACACAAGCAAGGTAAATAATGTGAAAGTAATGATACAAAAATAGAAAGATAAAGAACATCCACAAACTACTGAATGGACAGGAAGCTACCTCGAAATATCTTGAATGAAGGCCGAATAAGTACAAAAGAGGATCACGGAATCCAAGACATGCAAAAAAGAGAGGGTGAGTACAAAGAAACACTAATCACCAACATCCTCGATTGGTCTAACTATAAAGGACTAGTGACTTGTCATGACCCAAAAATTGAGTTGTGATGGTGTCTACATCTCATCTATAGATAAGCCTAACCCTGGCCCAGAACAAGTAGCGGTGGGCCAGTAACTAGAACTCAAAAAAAAACAAAAAGAAGGAGATGAAAAGGAGAAGTACAAATAGGACACAAAAATACATAACTAAAGATAACTCCCAAGACCTGGCATATGGATATAGAGCATCTATATACAAATAGTGCAACGTACAAACCACGAAGAGAAAAATCTACAAGATAGCTATCAAGGACCTAAGTAAGATGACCCTTGTACAGAAAGGAAAGACTATTAGCAAGGAAAATATCTTCTCACTGAAATCTCATAGAATCACACCAGCTATCACATATGATTTCATCCACTCTGTTGGCTTGTACTAGGATCTGCATCACAAAGAGATGCAAAAGTGTAGCAGGAGTACCAAAACAATGGGTAAATATTATGCATCATAGGCCAAACAGGGCAAAAGTAAGCATAAGAAAGTTAAGGATTGATGCACAACAAATAGGTCAGTGGCACAAAATGTAAAACCAAAACCAGATAACTATAGTGGTAGTAAGTAAGCATAGCAAAGGATCAGCTACTAGTGTGTACAGTGTCGGCTAACATGTATGAAAGAAAGCCACTAATAAGGTATAAAACATAGACTTGAGCCATAAGTAGATCATGACCAAACGTAACGCATACCTAGAGCACTAAAGTAACCAACAAAAGTAAAGATAAAATAGGGCAAGAATAACACTAGGAAAATAAACACTGAATGTAACAATAACTACGACAAGGAAAGAAATTAACAATACCAAAAAGTAACAAATAGTCCTAGCTATCAACCATCACATACAGATATAATTAACCTGATGGGACTTCCCCCGTAAGTCCAAAAGAGTAAAGGTCAACATGTAGAGATGCAATGCAAAGGGTTTCTAGAAAAGTAAATAAGTGCCCGTATGTACCCTTACTGATACATGACTCTGACAGGATCGAATCCACAAAAGCTTCCCCATATACTACCTTACCTATTTCAATATACCCCTCCCTCAGCCACACAACATACCCAGGCTCAACCGTGAAAGATTTAGAAGTCTTTCAAAATGAAGTTACCTTTTAAAATGTTTAATGCATGCTCACTACAAAGAAATAATTAATAGGATAAAATGGTCTAATGCTTCTAACTGGAATCCATAAGATGGCTTCCAAGTCTTAGTCACAAGGTATACCCTTTCCTATCCCAACTATGGTCCCGAGACTTGAGTAATTGTATCAAAGATGCCATAACTTCCCAGAAAGCACACGTCAAGGGTCAAACACACACCCCCATACAGGGGAAAGCACAGAGCTATCATAGCTCAGTCTAATACAATTCACTCCTAGGCTCTCACTGGGCTAGGGCATGTTATCCACATACAAGGCTACTAACTACCTAACACAATTGTAACTGGATATCCGTGGCCCAAGGGGTCACACCTTCTCTAGTCACACATAACAATTTAGGTAGAACACAGAATAATCATCCTACCTAGATTGACTCTAAAGCCACCAACCCAAATCAGAGGATAGATACTAAGCTTAAATCACTAGCGTAATCCCCTGAATAACCACACTAAAGTCCAGAGTCAGCATACAAAAATACACATCAAAGGATTTACTCCACCCCTAGCCAAGTTATGCTTCAGAGTCAGCATAAGACACGTGGGTAGGGAAATATAGCCCCAGGGTAAGTAGTTAAGCTAGAAGCCATTTATGTAAGCCATAGGCTGAAAGAATAAACATATAAGGGCATAACTAGTAACCCTAGCCCCGAGATGGATCTTTGCCATACATATACAACACTAATACTCTTTATAAAGAAAGTAGACTGTAGCCTACCTAGATTCCAATGATGTCCTTGAGAAGCATGCCCTAAATATCCAAAATTATGTACAAAGCTCAGAATCATGTGAGGCAAGAAAAAATGTAACGCACGTGTCAATATGAATAAAACAAGACCCATATTTCTATATAAATAGTGGGATCAAAATCTGAACTAGAATCATATCAGTAAACATGAATAGCTTGACAAAAGGAATATTTATACCAACACGTAAAACACAGTCCATACATCATATGGTAAAAAATAGGGATCAATTAAATGGTATAAATGGAAGATATAAGTCTAGAAAGTTTATATAATATCAAAAACTGAAGAATTACCTAGTAGAAATGATCATAAAACCATCGTAATGAGTTTTTATGGATTAGAACTTGACCAAACTCCTTCAAAAGCTCTTAATTCACTGTACATACTCTGAAGGAAATAAAGAAACATGTTGAGAATGAAGCTTTATATAAGACCACCAATTGGCTGATAAACCGATCATTTAGCAGATTTATCAGCCAACGATTTATCAATTATTTGGCTGGTAAATCAGTCCCCGCAGTTCCTCCCTAGCATATTTAAAAAAAAACAAAAAGGTACACAGAATGGAAATGGAGTCCGATTTCGACAATCCATATATGAATTAAGTAAATCCAAAAGAAATAATAATTATAAAGGAATTACATTATAACATCTGCTATGGATCCAATCTATCAATCCTAAAAAGTCGTGAATGACTTGGGGTAGTGATGAAAATATTCTAAGTACGAGAGAGTCGTAAAAACACAAAAAGATCTCGAGGGTCATTACAACATCCTCGACTATAGGAACTTTCATTCATAAAAGTTATGGAAAGAAATAGTACCTGGAGGGTCAAACAAATAATGGTACTGGGCTTGTATATCCCTCTCTATCTCCCAGGTAGCCTCCTCGATTGGGCGGTGAGTCCAACGAACCCTTACTACTGGAATATCTTTGGATCTAATTCATCTCACATCTCTATCAACAATGGTCTCAATCTTTCCAACATAAATCAATCGGTCGTCTAGCAAAACTGACTCAGAATGAAGTACATGGGAGGGATTCAACACATAATGAGAAGCATAAAAACATGAAACACCGGCTAAATATTAAGCTAGGGGTAACCTATAAGCAATTTTTCCAATCCACTCTACAATATCATATAGTCCGATAAATGTGGGGATAATCTTTCCTCTCCGAATAAATATCATAATGCCCTTCATTGGCTAAACCCATAAGAATACAATATCCTCGACAATAAACTCAAAAGGTCGAAGTCTACGGTCTGCATAACTCTTATGATGACTCTGTGCTATCTGTAAGTACTGAATAACCCAAACTCTCTATTTGGATTCTCGAATAAAGTCAGAAGTCTAAGGAAAAATCTCAATACTATTGTACCAACTAATCGACGATCTGCAACACCTAATGTATAATCCTCAAATGGTGCCATCAGGATGCTGGAATGATATTTTTTGTAATAAGAAAATTCTGCCAAATCCTAGTACTGATCCCAACTACACCCAAAATGAAAAACACAATCTTGAAGAGATCCTGAAGTAGACGAATAGTCTGCTTAAATTGCCTGTCTATCTACAGGTGAAAAGTCATACTAAGAGCTACCTAGGTACACATCTCCAGCTATAATGTCCTTCAAAATTATGAAGTAAGTTGCATACCCCAGTCTGATATGACAAAAACTAAAACCCTATGAAGACGGAGACTCTCCCTAACAGATAGGCTGCAAGTGTCTCAGCACCCCAAGAAGGTGAAATCGATAAAAAATGGGCAAATTTATCACTCAATCAATGATGAACCATATACAATCATGACCCCTAGAAGTACAAGGGAGTCCCAAAACAAAGTCCATGGTAATCCTCTTCCATTTCCACCTAGGAATAAGGACGCGCTCTCAGATCTATGATGCAAGAACTTCACTGTTGGCAGTTCAAGCATCGACAAACAAACCTGGTAACATCTGATCTTAGGTGATACCACCAGTAATGATGTCTCAAATCTTTACACATTTTTATGATGCCCAGAAGTATGAAATATCTGGCACAGTAGGCCTCAGTAAGAATAGTATGAATCAACTCATCCACCCTTGGAACACAAACACGGCTACATCTCCACAATACACTATTAGAATCTAAAGATGACCTATTATAATCATCCCTCAAAACAAACTCTCGAATATTGACCAAGGATCTATCCTCATACTATCGCTATCGGATCTAATCAAACAAAGTGGGTCTCACTTCAACATATGCAGGGACTCTACTCGAATAGAATATGTCCAAATAGATTAAATGGTTAGCCAATAACTAAATATCAAAGGTTAATGACATTGTTTATGTTGAGATAAAAGCTAAACTACCCGTACTAATAGCCTTTCGTCTTAAAGCATCTACAACCACATTTGCTCGACCTGGATTATATAAAATATTGATGTCATAATCCTTCAAGAGCTCGATCCATCTTCTTTGTGCCAACTCTAAATCATGGGTGGGGTAGTTTTTCTCGTGAACCATTAATTGACATAAAGCATACATAATAACTTTACCCTATTGCATCAACAGATACCCTAACCCAATACCGAAGGGATCACAATAAATTGAGCAACTCCATGAGCCTTAGAAAGATAAAATCACAATCCTTAGACCATTGAAAGGGAACATCCTTTGGGGTTAATCTAGTCATAGGAGCTTCTATAGATGAAAACCCCTGCATGAATCATCTGTAATAGCTAGCTAATTCGATAAATCTATGAACCTTAAAAGGAGTAGTAGGTTGAGGACAATCACGAATCATTGAAACCTTTATTGGATCTACATTGATACCGTTGTAGATATAACATGCCCCAAGAATCCAACCAAAAATCACACTTTGAGAACTTTCCATAAAGCTTTTCCTTCCTCAAAGACTGGAGTACAACTCTCAAAGGCTCCTCGTATTATTCCCAAATCTAAGAATAAATCATGTATCATTAATAAATACAATCAAAAAAGAATCAAAGTACGGTCTGAAAACACTGGTGATAATCTCTATAAATGTAGCTGGGGCATTTGTCAGACCAATCGACATAACCAAGAACTTGTAGTGCCCATACCTTGTATGAAAAGCAGTCTTTGGGATGTCCCAAACTTGGATCCTTAGTTAGTAATAACCGAACCTCAAATTAATCTTTAAGAACACCATAGCACCCTGAAGCTGATAAAAAATGTCATCTATCCATGGCAGGGGATACTTATTCTTAATAGTAACCTTATTCAATTTCCTGTAATCAATACACATGCATATAGTCCTGTCTTTATTTTTAAAAAATAACACTAGAGCTCCCATGGTGAAACACTAGGATGAATGAAGCCCTTGTAAACCATATCCTAAAGCTTAACACAGAGCTCCTAAAGCTCTTTTGGATCCATTTCATAATGTGTAATAAAATAGGCCTAGTTTCCATCTTAACCTATATAGAAAAATTGACAACACGCTCCGGTGGTAGGCCAAAAAACTCATCAGGGAAACTATCAAAGAACTCTCTAACAACGGGAGCAGAATCAGGGGAAGGAGGATCAACATTAACATCATGGACATAATCTAGGTAAGCATTGCATCCCTTGGCTAAGAACCTAATAGACTACATACTAGATACCACTGTCAGCGGAGATGCTAATAGGACACAACCACACCACCGGAGACACACCAGGAACAAATAAGGTCTGGATCTAGGAAAAGCTATCCAGGGCTGCATGATGAAGGGATAACCAATCCATTCCCAAAGTAACACAAAAATCAACCATGTCTATAACCACAAGATCAGCACAATTTTCCAACCCCTGTACGATTACAACACAAGCTTGGTAAATCTAATCCACCGCTACAAGCTCACCTACTAGAGTAGCCACTCTCATGGGCATAGGTAAAGGCTCACATACAACACCCAAATGGGAAAAAACGTGCATAAACACATAAAATTACATAGATCTAGGGTCAATTAATACAAAGGCTAGTTGTTAAAAAAATAAATAATGTACTCATAACTAATGTATTAGAAGACTCTCATTACGCTCTATAAGGTGCAACATAAAATTGATGGTGCCTAGATTCCTACTGACCTCTTTGTATATCCCCTCCTCTGCCCCTATAGCCCCCATAATAACCGCTTCAGGATGCTTCCCGACCACTTTTAGCCGGTGGAGATACTATTTATAGACGTTTGGTGGTCTGTGCTACTTATGTAATGGCTTGATAGCATGGAAAATATATAAAATAATGATCCATCTTAAGACACTCAAAGAAACAAAGATACTTTCCTTGACCAGAACTATCAATTGAACTTCCCCGTCCATCGTATCCCTGAATCCCAGTAAATGCATCCCTAGCAGGATGGATACTTTGAACACCACTGGCTGATTGTTTGGGGGCCTGAACAGGTCTACTAGGTTTTCACTGATACCACTGTTGTGGCTGATTTTGGGGTGCACATCTATCATACCATGCCTCGGATGATTGAGATCCACTAAAATTGCCCTCGAGTAGCTACCTCTTGTCGCCTACCCTTAGGCCAAATAATGAGCTTATCCATGTCACAGTCTTGATCAACTACTATTAATAATGGACTGTCCTGAGCAAGTAATAACTCAACATGTTCATGTAACTCTTTTCTATATTTAACTTCAAAGTGGCAAACCTGCTCAACAGCTATCTGTATAATGGCATCCCTATGCTTTGAAAACTACGTGAATCGGGCCTCATACTTAGAAACTATCATTGATCCCTACTACAACTCAAACGAGCTCTGAATTCCTCGTGAACACTTTGGGAAACATATTGTGAAAACTTCGGGAAAGACTTCATAAACATTACATGGAATCACCAGAAAAAATCAAGGATGCATACACATAAAATGACCGTGCATCTTCTAATCCTTATAAGTCATAATAGGAACTATGGATTGGGATTAGGATGGCGGTTAAACTGGTGTAGTACCTATGAAATGGGCTTTACGGAAGGATCTATAGTTGTTGTTGGTACACCCTATACCTCTCCCTAAGCTAAAGTATGACCCAACGGGTGCTCTATCAAGCATAGCAATCATACACAGCCACATGTCTCTAAGTTCCCATTTGAAGGTGGAGGAATCTGCGGTGGAGGTAGATTTATAGGTGGAGTTTCATTCTTCTCAACTCTAGCCCAGCCTCGACTATAGGCTATAGCTCTATAAGTCCTTTAGATAGAGCTCTTTACGAAGGTAGGAAAGCATTATCACATCTAGGTTTTAACCACGTATGGACCATCTGCGAAGGAATAGAACCAAGGTGAGTAACCAAGAAACTAGTTGAAAGATTTCACAAAAGAGTCAATAACAATCAACCATATAAAAGAGCCTTGTAGCCTCCCAAATATAGGATATGAACATGTACATACTGATCCACTCGACTATACCAGACTCCTGCTCCTAAATCAAGAAAAACCCAAAATCCTAGAGCTTTGATACCACTCTATAACAACCCAAAAATTGAATTATAACGGCATCTATAGCTCATCTGCAGACAAGTCTAACCTTAGACTATTGCAAGTATTGGTTGACCAGTAATGAGAACTCTAAAGAAACAAAAAAAAAGAATATCAAGAGGAGAAGCACAAATAGGAAACGAAAATACATAAGTTGAAGAGGAGAAGTACAAATAGGAAATGAAAAATACATAAGTAAATATAACTCCCAAAATACGGCATCATGGATGTAGAACATCTATGCACATAAAGTACAAACTACAACCCATTAATTGAAAAAACTATCCAAGACCTAACTAGGATGACTCTTGTACATGAAGGAAAGCCGGTCAGCAAGGATGACAGCTACTCAGAAAAAACTCCTAGAATCATACCAGCTATCTTGCACGATCGCATCCACTCTGCTGGTTTGTACTAGGATCTATATCACAAAGAGATAATGAAGTGTAGCATGAGCACCAAAACAAAAGGTACCCAGTTGGAATCATATCCCAACTAGGAAAAAGAAAGCATAAGAAAGGTAAAAAATGATCAACAGAAAATAGGTTAGTGGTATATAATGTACAATCGAAACCAGATAATTATAGTGGTAACAAGTAATTGTAATGAAGGATCATCTACCAATGTGTGCAGTGTCAGCTAATAGGTATGAAGGAAAGGCACTAACAAGGTATAACTCATTGGCTCAGGCCACAAGGAGATTATGATCAAACATGAGACATACCTAGAGGTCCAACATAACCAGCATAAGTAAAGATCAATTAGAGAATGAATAATAATGGGAAAATAACCACTGAATGTAATAATAACTAAGGAAAGAAAATCAATCAACAAAATCAAAGAGTAACAAATAAGATAGCTAGCAACCATCATGTACACATATAATTAACTCGATGGGACTTCACCTGTAAGTCCCAAAAAGTCTAATTCAATACATAGAGAGTCAATGCAAAGGATTGCTGGCAATGTAAATAAGTTCATGTATGCACTCTCCCTAATACATGACTCTGACATAAGAAGACCTAATGAAGCTTTCCCGTATACTTACCCAACCTACCTTAGTATATACCTTTCCCAAAAACATGCAACATACCCCAGGCATGGCATCCCATGTCAGAGGTTTCATAGAGGGATCTAATCATTAGGGCCTAAAGGACAAAACTCCAACTCAAATAGTATATCTGGGGTGCAGAGAGATTGGCTGAGTTATATGTTTGTAATGTGGTTAGAATTCATGGGGTGCCCATTTCCATCATATCTAATTGGGGCACACAACTTACTTTGTGGTTTTGAAGGTCTATTCAAAGAGAGTTGAGTACCGAGGTAGATTTAAGCACATCATTTCACCCACAGACAGATGGGTAGCCCTAGGACAATTTAGGTGATTCATGATATACTGGTACCTGGTATTTAGACTTTGGAGGTAGTTTTGACTAAAACTTAGAATTAATAGAGTTCTCGTATAATAACAACTACCACTCTAATATTCAGATGACACTATTTGATGCTTTGTATGGAAGGCATTGCAAATAACCCATTGGTTGGTTTTGTGGTAGCGAAGATCGACTCTAGAGTTTTGATTAGCTTCATGATACTATAGATCGAATAAGACTTATTATGGATAAGTTTATGGCAGCACAAAGTAGGCAGAAATCCTACACGGATCGTAGTCTTTGGCCCCTTGATTTCAATGTTGTCCACTTAGTCTTCTTTTGAGGTTTGTCCATGAAGGGCATTAAGAGGTTTGGTAGGTAAGGAAAGCTTATCCCCTGGTTCATTGAGCCTTATGAGATCTTACAGGGAGTTTGAGAGGTTTTCTATAGACTTCCCTTGCCACCTGAGTTAGCAGCCGTTCATTTGGTTTTCCATGTTCGATGCTCCACCATTATGTACCAGCCCATCCCATGTCCTTCATTGATAGGTTGTATAGATTGATGACACCTTGACTTATATTTAGGAGCATGAGGCTATTATAGACAGATATGTGAGGTAGCTCAGGTACAGGGAGATTTCGGTAGTGAAGGTTCATTGGGCTCAGACCTGTTAAAGAGGCTACCTAGTAGACATAACATAACATGCAGGCCCAATATCCATATTTGTTCGAGCCGCCAGGTACTACTCCTTCCTTGACTTTCGAGGATGAAAGTCCTTTTTTAATGGTACATGTTGTAATAACCCATTTTGTCATTTTATTGCTTTCCATCTTTTTCTATGCTTAGAGATGTTTGGTAGTTGCCCCAAGTTATTTATGACTTGCTGGGATCGGTAGATAGTTGCCTGGAAGCTCATTTTCCTGTTATCTCAATTTCCTTATTTTTGAAGTTTCATCTTTAAAATAGTGGAACCTGAGAGTGAGATCCTAGTAACGGCACTCAAAATCAAATTTTGAAAGTTCTGTTAGATTTTAAATTCCGAATTTGGTCTAGAGGGACCTTAAGTTTGTGTCCCAGAGTTTTCATTTGAGTTTTGGCTGTTTTATGAAAATCCAGCTCAGCCAAATCTTATTTTGAAGCCTGGGTGGTCTTTTAGTGATTATAGTGTCGGATCAGAATTTGAATAATTCCATCAACTCTAGAATGTCAAGTATAGGATAGTTGAATCATTAATTCACTTCCTAGGGTTGTCGTTGCATTTTTTAGGTTATGGACGAAAGTTGTGACTTGTGGCCAAAGATGCTGACTTGGTTAACATTCTTCTGAAACGTCCTCGTATCCTATTTTTTTGCCATTGAGTCCATAATGTCATTTTCAGCATGCGATCATAGTTCTTTTACGTATTCTGGACCCCAAATGCTTTTCAAGTCGTATTTTGGGTTTTTCTCCTAATTGCAGATTTTCTGCTATCAATTGTATCTGGTGCAGGTAGATTTCTTCATCATGATCTTGGAGCCACCCTACGTGATCTTGATGTTTGCTCCTATAGTTCTACTCGATTGGATCCTTAATTCATGTGATTGGGATGAAGCTTTTCCCCTTAATCTTTGTGATCACAATTCCATGTCACGAGATCAAGAGGCTTGGCGCATTATCTCATCGTTATCCCAACCCCTTACCCACACGACCGCGATGAACAAATTTCTGGCAGTATATAAACTTTTTCCTCAAAATTTCATACCATTTCTCCATTTCCTCCCTTAATTTTTCCTTCGTTCCAGCTGCTAATTGAGTCCAAAATTAAGCTAGGTTGAAGGAAAGTCCTCCCCCAAGCTCAACCTCGTCCTCCCTCTCGTTGATAAGGCTTTTTCTTTTTGTAATTTTCATGGAGAGGGAGGTTTTTCACATTTTAAACCCTTAATTAAGTTGACAACATTTTTCCCTTATTTAAATTGGATTATTGCCCATTTATAGAGCATTTGGTTGGGTTGAGCTCCGTGTTCTAACAACACATCAATTCTGATGCGTATTCTTTCTGTTCTAGCTTCTTGTGATTTTGTAACATTGTTCCCTTTTGATCACGTCTCTTCTAGGATGTTTTAGGGACCATTCGGTTTTCCTTCTGGGCTTAAAATTAAACCATGTATTCCTTGAGACGAGCCCTTCGCGCTGGTATTTTTTAGTTTAATTTTTTGGGTTGTAGGGCCTGATGGCCCATTTTAGGGCCTGTTGTCCAACACTTTTTGGTAATTTCAATATAGGTCTTATTCCTCATGCTTTAATCCCTTGATTCATAACTGTATAGTTTTGAGTGACTTTGGCAGCGTTCGGAGCTTTGGTCCTATAGTGCATGATTTTTGAGGACATTAACCGGTGCCCAGGTAGGCTAGGCTTATTTATGTGCATTGCACATTGGGCTATTAGTTTGTGTTTGTGATATGTCCAGTAGTGTGGGATGGGTTTCAGGCTGATCGTTGTATTGTAGCTGAATTATGATATCTTTATTGGATTCTGGGGGTCGTGAAAGGGCATAAAGGGTGTTGGTTGTGCGTGCAGGTCCTGTCCTCACCGCGTGGGGCCCACAGACCTTAGGAACTATTCAATTTATTGTGCAATGAGTGGGGTGAGATGATCTCTTAGATGGTAGCCTTTGGCCAATCTTAGACTCCGGTTACTCTCCATTTCCGCTATTATTAGTGTTGTTGTTTCTATTTCATGATCGGGCATTTATATATTATTGTTTGGGAGGTTTGGCGAGGAAACACAAGTCCTACATTTTATTAGAGGTGTGATCCTCTGCGGTGTAGGCCCTGAGCATAGCCCTGATGAGCAACAAACCCTACATTTGATTAAAGGTGTGGTCCACTGGGGCGCAAACCCTGAGTTTGGCAATGTTTGGGCTTAGATCCTTCTCTCGAGTGTGAGGTGCGGTCCTCCGAGTTGCTAAGGCCCCAAGATTTGCACTTATTTAGAGGATGGCATTGGAACTACATGAAACTACTCTATTTTACTTTCCTGGACCCCCGTGTATTACCTTCGTATTATTTGTGCTCATCGAGCTTAAGGGGGAAGTCACAATGGATTTTGTTGTGTTGTTTGTACTTGCTGTTAGTATGGGACACCAAGAAGGTTTTGTGTGTTTACTTTCTGTTCGTTACTTAGTTATATTCGACCGTTCGATCCTTTATTCGTAGTGCACATATATATCCTTATGGTTAGTTGGGTGTTGGTTTAGCTGGAGCACAGGTATGTTAACTTACTTCGATTTCGGGTTTACAGGTACTGGTCACTCTGGATTATGTTCACCATGGTTTAGTTTCCTTTAGAGCTGTACTTACACTTCCGATATCTTATCTTTCCACATATCTATTAGTTTTACCACTTTCCTACTATCGTTGACCTGTTTTACTTCCTTGCCTTTAATAACTGAATTTTATTTTAGCTCGGTCATCCTATGATGCCTACTGGGTACCATATTTGGTACTCATGTTGCACTTCTATACTATTTTCGTGGGGCAGATACCGGCAAGGATTATCAGAGACATCGTGATCATGCGAAGTAGATACAGCTCGTTGCAGAGATTACATTGAACTTTCCTGTCTGAGCCGACCATGGTTTCCTTAACAGATCGGATGGGAAAGCCCATTGTAATTGCCATAACCAGTTGTATCTACTCCATAAAATCACGGAATCTCCAATAACTCGTGCTGGTATCTACACCATAAAATGGTATAGAAGTCCAGCACGAGTACCAAACAAGGTACCCAGTAGGCATCATAGGCCAACGAGCTAAAATAAAATGCAAGTAATAAAGGCGAAGCAGTAAAACAGGTCAACAATAGTAGGAAAGCGGTAAAACTAATAGATATACCAAAACATAAGACACCCAAAATGTAAGTACAGATCTACAGGAAACTAAAACATGGTGAACACGATACGGATTGACCAGTACCTGAAAACCCAAAATCGAATTAAGGGAACGTAGATGTGCTCCACCTTATCCAAGACCCAACTAACCATAAGGATATATATATATATATATGTGTGTGTGTGTGTACTACGAATAAAGGATCGAATGGTCAAATACATCAAAGTAAGGAATAGAAAGTAATCACAAAAAATCTACCTGGCGCTCTATACCACTGGTAAGTACAAACAGCACAACAAAACCCACCGTGACTTCCCCTTTAATCCTGGAGAGCATAAATAATTACGAAGGTAATACACGGGGGTGCAAGAAATTAAAATAGAGCAGTATATAGGGTATGCACCACGGAGGACCGCGCCTCTAATAAAAAATAGGGTATGTGCCCCATAAGTATCAAACTTAGGGTCTACACCCTGGAGGACCACACCTTTAATAAAATGTAGGCTCAGTGCCCCATCAGCCAAACTCCGGTTCTACACCCTGGAGGACCATTCCTCTAATCAAATATAGGGTCAGTGCCCTATCAGCCAAACTCTGGGTCTATGCCCCAGAGGACCGTGCCTTTAATAAAATGAAGATCTATGACCCATCAGCCAAACCTCATCCCAAACTATAATATACAGATGCCCTATCAGGACATAGCGACAACAATGCTAATAATAACGAAAACAAAAATTAACCGGAGTCTATGATAAGAGCTTATATCACCACACTCGTTATGCGATAACTCAAATAGTTCCCAAGGCTTATGGCCCCACACGGTGAGGCTAAGACCAGGGCGCACAACCCTTCACCCTCTATGCCTTTTCACGGTCCCCCAAAATCCAATAAAGATATCATAAGTCAGCTAAAATACAATGATCAACCTAAAACCCAACCTACACTACTGGTCGTATCACAAACACAAAATCATAGCTCATCTGCAATGCACGTAAATAAACCTAGCCTACCTAGGCGCCAGCGAACGTCCTCAAAATGCACACACTATAGGACCTAAGCTCCTAACGCCACCGAAGTCACCCAATACTATAGAATTATGAATCCAGGGATTAAAGTATGAAGAATAAGACTTATACTGAAATTAGTAAATCGGGTTGGACAACAGGCCCAAAATAGTTCATTGGGCCCATGACCCAAAAAGTTAAACTAAAAAATACCAGTGTGAAAGGCTCAAATTAAGGAATATGTCGTTCAATTATGAGCTCATATGGACAACTAGAAGGTCCCCAAAGCAATCCTAGAAGAGATGTGATCATAAGTGCAAAACATTGCAAAATCACAAAAAGTTAGAATGGAAGGAATACACACCAGAATTGATGTGTTGCTACTCCACCCAACCAAATGCACTAGAAACAGACAATAATCTAACTGAAATAAAGGGAAAAATCTATCAACTTAATTACGGACTTAAAATTTTGAAAAATCTCCATCTACATGGAAATTACCAAGAAAAAACAACTTGCCAATGAGAGGGAGGGTGAGGATGAGCTTGGGGGAGGAATTTCCTTTAATCTAGCTTGATTTTGGACTCAATTGGTAGCTGGGATGGAGGAAAAACTAAGGGGGAAATGGAGAAATGATAAAAAAATTTGAGGAGCAGTTTATATACTGGAAGGCATTTGTTCATCGTGATCGTAAGCCATGTAAGAAAAATCCAAAGACCACATTGATAGTGAGAAAAATAACACTAAATAGTGTGAGAAAATAGATCCATACTTCTCATGAGCACAATCGCGGAAGATATAAGTATATATAGGAAATCAGTTTCGAGTTATCACTTTATCAAAATCAAGTTACCTTTTAAAAAGTTTAATGCATGCTCGCTAAACAAAACCAATCAATAGGCTAAACTAGTCTAGGGTTGCTAACTGGAATCCATAGAATTGTTGCAAAGCCCTAGTCATGAGGTATACCCTTTTCTAGCCCAACTATGGTCCTGAGCCTCAACTAATCATATCAAAGAGTTATAACTACCCAGACGGCGTCCTTCAAGGGAAAAGAACACACCCATACAGGGGAAAACATGGAGCTATAATAGCTTAGTCCAATACAATCAACTTCTAAGATCGTACTAGGCTAGGGCACGATATCCACACATAAGGGTGTTAACTACCCAGCACAGCCATAACTGGTTACCTGTGGCATAAGATTACACACCTTCTTTAATCACACATACCAACTCAGGTAGAACACATAATAATCATCCTACCTAGATTGGCTCTAAAGCCACCAACCTAAATCAGGGCTTATCTACTAAGCTTTAATCACCAGTGTAATCCCCACCCCAACCTCACTACGATCCATAGCCAGCATACATTACTACACATCAAAGGTGTTACTCCTCCCATAGCCAATCTACATTACAGAGTTGAGTGAGACATGCGTCTAGGATAATATTAGCCCTTGGGTAAGAAGTTAAGCTACTAGCCAGCTAAGTAGGCTAGAGGCAGGAAGAATAAGCATATTAGAGCCTAACTAGTAATCCCAGCCCCGTATTGGCGCTTTACAATATATATACTACACTAATACCAAGTCTGAAGAAAGTAGATCGTATCCTACCTAGGTTTGGTTGATGTCCTCGAGAAGCACTCCCTAAATGTATAAATTATGTACAAGTTTTGAAATCACGCGAGGTTAGCAAAAGCTTAACCCATGAGTTAATACGAGGAAACCATGACTAGTTGCTATATAAATAGCAGGTTCCAATCCAAACTAAAATTGTGTTTGTAAACCCGAATAGCTAAGAAAAAGGAAATGTGTATACCAACATGTAAAGCATAGCCCATACATGATATGATACAAAATATGGTTTAACTTAATGGTAGAAATGGAAGGTATAAGTCCAAAAAGTTTATATAATAGCAAAAATGAAGAATTACCTGGTAGAAATGATAGGAGAACCACCGTAATCAGTTTCTTTAGATTAGAACTTGACCAAACACCTTCAAAGCTCTTAATTCACTCTATACACTCAATAAAACCCACTGAAAATTGAAGAAACTGAGGAAAAATACGGAGAAGGAAACTTTATATAAGACTGCTGACTGGGCGATAAGTTGGTCATTTAGCCAATTTATTGGCTCCCGATTCATCAGTCAATTGGCTAATAAATCATTCCTCGCGGTTCCTCCTGATAGATTTTTGGAAAAATATCAAAAAGGTACATGAAATTGAAATGGAGTCCAATTTCAATAATCCATATATGGAATCTTTAATTAATTGATATTCCAGATTCAACGGAAGTGAGAAAAATGATATTTGGGATCATATGGACTGATTAAGTCACAAAGAATCTTTAATGACTACTCTTGGCATTACACTATAAAAAAATCCCAGGGATCCAATCCACCGATCCCCGTAAGTCGTTAATGACTTGGAGCAGTTACAAGAATTCTCTAAGTACAAGAGAGTTGTAAAAACACAAAAAGATCTGTAGGGTCATTACATGACTACTCTTAGCATCCAATCAACCTCCGATACTATAACCTTCAAGCAACTTATATACAGTATCCCAACAAATGTTTATACGAATGCATAGAAATATTTTTTTCAATACAACACTACAAGTTCAAAAAGGATGCAGTATCTTGAGGCTCCCAAGACAACAATAACCAAGTCTTACCAATGATACAGGCACCGTGAGGTACAAAGTCATGCTATTTCAACAACATAATTAGGCACCGGTCAATTACACAGTCATATCATTGCAACAATATAAATAGGCACCAGTTAATTATACAGTCATACCATTTCAACAATATAAGTAAGAACCAGTAAGTTACACAATCATGCCATATCAAGAATTTAAATAGGCACCGATCAGTTACATAGTCATGCCACATTAATAATATAAATAGGCACAGGTCAATCACAAAACATTCCATAATATAATCTAGGCTTCACACTCAACTATCTCTAGGTGAGCAATTGGTCATCACAGGCAATATGAACAACAAGTACAAGATAAAGATCCAATCTCTACCTCAAGATATCCAATTTTTAAATTACAATTACCAAATCAAGGCAACTTACTTTCCATTTAAAGTATACAATTCAATAATATCCTCAATA
>JBDJHY010823563.1:3367-15159 GCA_039654485.1 Withania somnifera | reverse complement strand
AGCTTAGAAAGAGGTTCGGTAATTTTTTAGGGTTTCGAGGGCATTTTGATTTTTTGAATGAAGATTCATTTAGTTTGGTCCTTAAAGGATGTTAAGATACCTTAGATTTGTGCTTTAATGGTTCTGTTGATTATGGAATATCGAATTTAGAATAGTATCATATTCGTTTCTATGTAGGGAATTCTGAATGAATCTCGATGGTCTAATCTAAGGTTATGTTGTTAAGTGTTGCTGTTGTTGCTTGCTATGCTGGTGTACATACTTTTCTTCTTCACATTCACATCCACTTTCTCACATATGTGAAGAGTAATATTTCTTGTTCTTCGCGATTTGAACCAAAGGGGTCATGTTAGTGATATGTTATGGTAATCTTGTTTGCAGTCGCAGGAGGTCGACTTCATTGCAAATAAGGTTTTTGGATCGGGATGAGTTTGCTAAGGTGTCACATTTGCGGCTAGTTCACCATATCCACAGTAAGACCGGGTCAGACTAGGTCACGTTCGCGATAAAGGTGTTGTAATTGTGATAAAGGTGTGCTTGGACAGATTAATAAAATAGTGGCTTCGACTTATTTTTTCCAATTTTCAAACTTGACGCGGTTTCTACTCATTTTGGAAGGATTAAAGAGGAGGATTTCAATGCTAAAGTATTGATCAATGTTTTCAAACACTCTCTCTGTGATTTCCATCAACAACATAATGATATTTTAAAAAAAATCTTGATTTTTGATTGCTAAAATTTGGGAATTTTGATCCTAATCTTGAAAATAGAGTTTCATGATTTTGAAGAACGAAATAAACTTGGATTTTGATAAAACTTCATAATTAGACTCTCCAAGTTATGTTTAACTCATTTTTTAAATAAATTTGCTTTTACCCTTGTGGACTTAGGGTGGATTTTGAAACGCAATTTCATAAATTGATAATATGGGTATCACTAGTAATATTTTCTCATGGATAATGTGAATTTGTTTTAGATTGTAGGCATGTGGAGGCTCAATGGAATGGCAAATCCAATGTATGATTGGTAGTTCTTGAATTTAAAGTTGAAATTTAATGGTCTTTCTACAAAGTGCTTCTGTATTTATTTGATTAATTGCTTGAAAATGGGAGTGACGAGAATATTGAGGCTACCGGGATGGGTGAAATAACGAGGGTTCACCAGGGTACTAGAGTCAAGAATGTATGGTTAAAAATAAAAAAAGTACTTGATGAAGTGATTGTATTATATAATATTATGAATTGAGAAGTTGATTGCAAATTGTAATACCTTAATGTGGTCTAAGTATTTAAAATTAATATCTTCCTATGATGTCTTGAGATGTTTGGATTATGACAAATGATATCTATTAAGCAATCTCGTGATGACTTGACTGAGATTAAATAATATATTGTGATGATGCCTTGAGCTGGCTTAATTGTGTTAATATGAGAATATATCATAATTGTCATGTGATGGCTTGTTTTATTGAAATAGAATCATAACATAATTGTATTGTGATGACTCATATTGTTGACATGGGAATTATACTGTAATTATCTTGTGGTGGCTTATTAAAATTGAAATGAGTTGTATTGTGATAAATGACTTGTGATTTCCCATGACAGGATGATTCTTTATGAAGTAATTAGATTGATATATCAGGATAAATAACTTGTGATTTCCCATAACAGGATGATTCTTTATGAAGTAATTTGTGTGCCACTTTCTATAGTTGAATTAATATGCCTTTATTTGTTATTAATTATACATGGAAACTAAGTTATAACTTTGATAATGATGGGGATGTTCGGATTTTAGATCTCTGTCGTACACACATCATTAAGGTAACAAGGATATTGGAACCTGAGGTTTTTACCATGTATTAAATAGGAGCATGAGGTCTCTACCAGGCATTGGATGGGATGCGCCAAGATCTCTACTAGGCATACATCTGAGTGCATGACGTAGCTATCCCCCATGAGATGTATTGATAGGATGGGCCGAGGTATATGCTTTGCATAAGTTAGCTAGCCATCATGGGTACTGACCGATTTACTATAAGAGGCAGGTGTTATTGATAGGAAAGGCATGCATCATTTTAATTTCACATTGCATTGCATGGATCTGATGTATTGATTGATTATGTCTGTTCAAGTGATATTTTGGGATTGGATTACTTTCTGATGACTTATGGATTATTTCTGAGTTTTAACTGAGTTGATCTTGTTGATTCTTGATTCGTAACATTATGTGAATTATGATTCATATATGAGATTCTATGAACATTGTTGACATAATATTGTATATGATTGTTTAAACTGTATGCTGGTTGATGGATAGTACTATTTGCAAGTTGTAGTTATTGGGGGGTGGTTGGTTGATAGGAGTTTTTATCATCGCTTTATATTATGACCATCTGAGGACGGTGCTGAGTATGGTTGTTATGTACTCAACACTTGTTCTTCTGCACATTTTATGTAGATGCTGTGCCAGGGCCCTTGTGAGTGTTATTTCTTTTTTAGTCAAAGAGAACTTCCTTCTTTTTCCAAGGTAGCTACCATCCTGCCTGCAATTGTTGTACATCTCCTTCTATCTTCTTTTGTTTATATTTTCCTTTACTTCTTAAAGACATTGCCGAATTACTAGTATAATCCGAATTAGTGACTTGTATTGTAACAGATACCAGATTTTGAGAGTTTTATATAAATGTTATCGTTTTAACCTCTAAACTTCTCATTCATTATATTTTAGTTTCCATATTTATGTTTATGGTGTTGTTGTGTTTTCTTAATGGCCTATAACATAGGGTGATATAGGTGTCATCATGACTGAATTTCAGATCGTGGGAGATATCTTTTTTTTAGAGAAGGAGGAAAGGAGTCAATGTTTGCTTAGGTCGGTGGGTCATACCCAGAAGTGGAGCTGGGGAAGTTGGGGTAGTTTCTAAAGAGTGTTAGTTCTTTCTCACTCTAGAACTTTCCCCACTCCACCTTCTTATTGGTGCAAGAGTATTCTTCCCTATTCTATACATGGAGAAAGAATTGAGTTTCTCTTGAAAAAAATTAGTAAATTTGTCATCTTTTTTAAAACATAAATGTTTTGTCATTTTTTTTAAAACATAGATATGATTTCTTTTGTTGATGAACTTCTTCTTCATTCTTTTATTTGGTCAACTTTGATTAATAGACGAGATCTGTTATTATTAAATTACATTGACATAGTAATATGTTGAGATAAAATCTTGAGCAAAAAATTGGAGTTTCACGTAAAAGTACCAATTTACAACATAAAAAGTTGGTTTATCATTAAAATGAAAAAAAATGGTGTTTAATTTAATAATCAAAACAATAATGAGTCAGAAAAAAATAAATATTTGGACATATACTAAGTGTAGATCCACCATTTTTCTTTCTTTTTATGTCTTCTTCCTCATTTCCATCTTAAATTTATTTTTTTTAGATATGTTATTTTATTTTTATTTTTATTTCAAAATTTTCCCATTATTTTGGATTGAAGAAATTGAGAAAATTAAAAATTTCACTAAAATTTTCTTCTTTAGATGTGAAATTATTTAGTGTATTTCCCCATTAAAAGAGCTTAAACTTGAAAAATTGAAGAAGAGAAAACTAGAATATAAATGGGCTAAAAAAGCCCCGCACACCATTAATGAGTATATCATACCCACTTTGCCATGTCAGCAAAAAATATCAAAAATGATCGATGCGGGCCTCACTTCAGGTATTAATAATAAAACAGATCTGGTTGAGGTATCTATATGAAAGATGATGTCAAGTTTAGGAGTCTATCGAAGGGTTTCCTCCTTAAAATTTATAGCAATAGTTCAGCTATACCTCTATCTCCTAGGGTCGTTTGGTAGGGCCTATTTCTTTGCACTCAAAGAAGCTCTGTCTTTTAATCATGTGGTCCTGTGGATTCCAATTTTAATATATGAACCTTAATTATTCAAATTTTAATTATCAAGTATTTTTAAACATTTCAACTAGGGAACTTACGGTTTGATTTGGTCGATTTTGGGGTAAAATCAATATCAAACCAATTTAATTAATTTTTAATTATTAAAACTAAATCAAATCAAATACAATTCATATCCATATGTTTGGATGTTTTCGATTTGATTCAACTTTTTTGATTTTTAAGAAACATAGTGACCTTTCTCTTTTTAAACTTTCCCCACTGCAATTAAAAAAGAACACTCTATTATTTTTCCACTTAAAAATTGTTATTGACCTTCTATTGTGGTGATTATAATTTTCTTGAGTTATGTAAAAAAAATTTATAAATCTATAATCTTTAATCAATTGAATAAATTTAATAAGAAATACAAAAAATATATATTTGGATAAATTTCATACTTGTTTCTTTGAATAAACAAGCTTAGGCTCATGATTTTTTTTTAAAGTTTGTTTAAAGCCACTTGATAATTGAATTTGAGCATAATTACTAAGTTTGACCATATAATTATTTGGTTGATAACAAACTGAGTGTAATTAGAAGGGTGTAATTACACTCTTCAATTATAAAGAGAAGATTGAGAGTTGCAGTAATTATAGTATGTAATTACAAAGTTACTTTAAAACTTCTTTATTTTTGTTTGTAACTTTTTTTTTTGTGTTTTTATTCCTATTTTTTATTTTAGTTTAATTTTTTAATTTTTCGTTATTTATTTTTTATTTCCTTTCTTATCATTTCCAAACTTTTACTTTCTTTGATTTCATGTGGTTACACATATTTTTATTTTCTTTATTTACCATAATCGGGCTATTATCCTAATTTTTAATTAAAATAGAATTTCATTGTTGAATGAGGTTATGGACTTACAATTTCCTTTCTTATAAAAAGGTAGACTTGGAATTTTTTTTTTGTGTTATCTTGGAATATGACATAAGATTATTATGTTAATTATTTTTTGAATTTGATTCTATGTTATATTTTTGAATTCAATTTATTTATTTTAGTAGTATTGATTTGTTATTCCAGTTTGCATGTCATTCATTTTTCAATTAGGATTGATAGATTCTTATTGCCAAATATTTGAATAAGGTTATGCTGTTAGATTTTTAATATTAATCTTTTTGTCAAACATGCATCCTCTGATGTACTTAAAGATGTATACTTTTAGTTTTTAAAATTAATAAATTACGATATTATTAATTTAAAAAGTATATTTATTAATTATTTTTTATAATTTTAGTTAAGATATATATGTTTACTAATTTATATAATTTTAGGAGACATGCGTATCATAAACCTAAATAATATAATTTATAAATACATATTATTTGTCAAATATTAATTTTAAACTTTGATAATTAGTTTTTATTTTTAAAATTTAATATAACTATGTAATTACACTTGTGGAACAAAACATGCATGTGACTGCACTGTAATTACATAAAAAAAATTTTAGATCATGGTAATTACTATATTATGTAATTATTAGGTTCTATAATTGCTATTCTAAGTAAGTATATCAATTTCAATTAACGGGTAGCTTTCCAAACAAATCCTTAATAAATGAGCTTAAAGTGTAAAACTTATTATCCTATTAGTGATAAATAATTTTTTTATGAAAAAAGCAAGTATTTAAATCTATTTATTAAAGGTAATATATATTGTGTGTGTGTATATATATATATATTTGTATAATTATAAACTACATTGTGGATGTTATTGTGTTGTGTATGAGAAGTAGAATTTTCAATTTATAGAGTTTAAAACTTCTCCTCCAAGAAAGTATTAATTAAACATGGAAGAGTTTTTTTTTAATAAAAACCTTTTTCACTGAGAAAACCTTTCTGAAGTAAAATATAATTATAGCAAAATTTGAATAAGGTAAGAAATTCAGGGAAAACCTAACAAATCTCCCCCGACCTGGGTTTTCTAAAAAAATAATCTACTTCTTCTTCACATAATCTTCATCACTACTACTTGTATGGTTTAAAATAAAGTTAAGACTATCATGGGTTTAAAATAGTTTTAAAAATATGTTAATTTTATGCAACAACAAGTATATTGAAAATATGATTAAAAACTAAATCCATCTCTTATGTAGTACTCCAAACAAAATCTTCATTGTCAACAAATTTGTTGAAGCTATAATTGAACTTGCCTTGATCCTTTTTATTAACCTCATTCATAATTGGATCATTGACTCTGATATCACTTGTTGGGATCAAAAGAATTACGGTGTCATGCAAAAAATAAGAACTGCAAACCTTAACAATAATAAATCAGATTATGAAAAAATAATATTAAAAAATATATTATTCGATGATTTGGTCAACTGACCTACATATGAATAATAAATAAAAAAAGCATACAATCTATTAGGAGAATAATCTCCCCTAAACAAGATTTCTTAAATGACTACATTATAAATACTATTGTGTTGTGTAAGAGAAGTAGAATCTTTAATTTATAAAGTACTAAACTTCTCCTTCAATAAAGTATTAACTAAATATGAGAGAGTTCTTTTTCAATAAGAAAACCTTTCCCACTAAGAAAATCTTTCTGAAGTAAATATGATTATGGTCAAATTTAGATAAGGTAAGAAATTCAGGACAAACACTAACAAAATCAATAACTAAGTCTTAGTATCATTAAGATACCTCATTAACAAAAATAATAGTTCTATGATTTCATTCATTCACAGTTATGTTAGGGTCCTATCATTATCAACTACATGTTACTACCATCATTCTTAACAACAACCACTATTAATCTATCACTATCAATCACTATAATTAACCATTACTATTACTATCCACCATTTAAAATTATTGTTAATCACTATAATTGACTATTACTATTATTGTCCACTATTTACTATTATCATCACTAACCACTACTACAATATCAAAAATCAATTACGATCATCAGTTATCACATTATATATTGTCAACCTCCCTTTTTATTTGTCACCACCATTAACTATTCTTATTATTCATACATAATGATTAATTGCCACCACCAACTACTACAATCAACCTCTCCTATAAAACAACATAAATACTAGACATTTCCCATATCCAATCAATTAATATCATCCCCAATCGACATCTACAACATCACTATGACTATATACCATAGTTTTTAAAGCAATTTTAGCAATATATTGTAACGATCTGCAAAGTCATTTTCATAGTTTTCAATATTTCCTTTTTCTATACTTTAGTTTGATATGTACAACTTGGCAAGATGGGTGGTTCAATTTTTGAGGCAATCAGATGAGTTTTTGGAGGATTTTTCAGTTTTGAAGGTTGAAAACTTGGGAAGTTTGATCAAGGTCAATATTTGGTGTTAGAGAGACCAAATCTAAATTTTGATGGTTGCACTAGGTCAATAGGATGAACTTTGGCATAGGTTGAGGTTGGTTTAGTTACCAAGTGTCACGATCTAAAATTCGAATGTGATGACACCTACCTTCCTATTCCGGTAGGTCAGCCTAACCATAAATAACATAAAAAAGCCAAAATAAATACGAAAAATAATACATAAGTCAAATATTTACGGTGAAAGTCATCTATTACACCTAAAACCAGGTAGCCATTGTACAAAGTCACTAAGTAAGATTTAATACAAAAATAGGTACATAACCCCAACAAGTTTTTCAAAAAGAGTAAAGACACTGAGATAGGATAAGTTTAGACATTGGAGACTAAGAATAAGCTGAATTTACCTCTAAATATACTAGGGTACACTGCTAGTAGTGAGACAAGAGAGATCAAGACTAGTACGCTGCATTACCTGTAAAAAAATGCAGAAAAAGCAAGGGTGAGTACGAAAAGATAGGACTCAACATCATTCTCAGCTGGTCTAATATAAAACAATGATGATCCTCTATTGTCCCTCCAACCTTTGATACATATAGTTTTACATTAATATAGTAGCGTAGTCACAGTTAATAATCCAATAACTACATAAAATCTCTGACCATTTATGAATACCAACTATGTATCAGTCCTAAACTATTATCAAAGATACCAAGTCATCATAAAGTATCAAACATCTCATCATCAATAGATATCAATAATCTCAAGTCATCAACTAGTAGTAATAACAAGTCCAGTTCATGATCAAGTATCAAGTAATCTCAAATCATTAACAAATATCAACTAGGGGAAAGTATCAATCAGATAGACTAGACAAATAAGAAGAAAATCAATGTAAATGCCATTAAAAGTGAAAATACTCATGATGCATGTCTTCCCTGAATTTACACACCTGCTGCAGGTATTCATTACATACAGGACCCATGGGGGTTCACAAGGCCTATGCACCTATACAGGTGTGGTACCCGACCCATACATATATTATTTATCTTTGCATACACGTATGGTGCCCGATCCTTAATGTACTATTTATCCATCCATACCGACGTGGTACCCAATCCATAATTAACATCAAGTTGTGTGCTAATTACCACAACAACAATAAGAACATGTACAAGTTATAATTTAATTAAGTTGTGAGCAAGTTACCACAACAACAATATCAATTTGATCAAGTTATCATAAGAATAATAAGGTTGTGAACAAGTTACCACAAAAACAATATTAATTTGATCAAGTTATCACAAGAATAATCAAGTTGTGAACAAGTTACCACAACAATAATATCAATTTCTATTTTCAATAATTTTGCTATTTTTTCCAGGTACTTACCCTTAACCTTGGCTATCATAAGACCCAAGCTATTTAAGTTATTTCACATAATAATTAGTTCATTAATTTCGACTCGATTCAATTTAACCAAATTCACCAGTTATAACTAAAAAAGAATAGAATACATATCAAAGCTTTATAAAATGACCATAAAACCTCAGCTTGAGCTTCCAAACGATCACAATCTAGTTAAAACCACAATACACACAAGAAAACATGAAAACCAATACCCAGTTCCCATATTATGGAGTTCTATTAAAAATTCATTTTGGGCCCACAGGGTCAAAACTAGAATTTTATTATAAAAACATGTTATCTATCACTTGAAAAATCTAATTATCAATTTTTTTTGGAAATCCAATCCATTTCATGGTTGAAAATCAAGATTTTGTGATTTTTAGGTTCATGATTTAAACTACCATTTTTGAATTTCCAAACCTTCATATTCCATGTAAAAGATCATGTTAAAGGAACGGTTAGGATCACTACCCACTTGATAACACTCAAAATTCTTATTTTTGATAGGCCCCAAACGAAGAAAATTACCTTCGTTTGTGAAAGAATGGAGGAAAATAAAAATTTAAATATTTAGATCATTACCAGCAATTATTGATAATTCGGTAAAAGTGGTCGATTTATTGGTCCTGACCAATTTATCAGACAGAATGGCTGATTTATCAATCACTAATTTATCGATCAAATGGTTGATTTATATGCCAGGGCTAATTTACCAGCCAAAATAACCGATAAATCAGTCTAAGATAGCAATCCATGGTCTAAGATAGCAATCCATGACAACAACAGTCAACTTTTTAAACTTAAGATGGAAACCCAGGGTTCGTTCGAAATCTCATGCACATAAATCAGATATTCAAATACACTAAATTTGATGTTTCAAACTCAACAGAACCATTAAAATACGAGTTCAAGGTCTATTTTACTTGATATCCATTAAGGTCCTAAAATTATTTTTTTACCAAAAAGGTTAAAACATTCCCGGGGCCTACAAAAAATAAGAGAGACTTATAGATCAAAAACCACCTCCTAACAGAATTATTAGATTTTCAATGCAGGTACTCTACGGTCACATGTTGACTAAAGTCAACCATTCCCTTAAAAACTAACTTTACCCGGTCAAATCACCCAAAATCACCACAAATGGGTTAAAACAGAAAACAAAGGTTCTACTAGACTAAATTCAACATTCTAAAGCTGATGAAAATAATAGATTTTCTTTTTGAGGTCCCAAATCAAAATGACCTCTACCGTTTCATGTTTCTCACTTTAAAGCTTCAAAACTCTAAATTTCCAAAAACTTACTCAAAACTGATCCTGTCCCCGAATCAACCATGGAATCAAGCTTAGTTTATCATATGTAAATATAGGAAGGGTAAAACAGTTAAAATTCACAAAAATTAGAAAAATAACCTTGAGGGTCATTACAACATCCACCGCTAAATAAATCATGTTCATCCTCGAACATAAGAAAGAATAAGTACCTGAAGATTCAAACAACTGAGGGTACTAGTTATACATATCAAATTTAATATCCTAAGTAACCTCCCGACCGTCGGTCTATCTAGAATGACCATTGGCTCCTTTTCAAATGATAAATCTTATATCTATTAAGCATAGAAAATGAAAGATCGGATGAACGGAAGATAAATCAGGTGGAAAAACTAACTAGTAAGCCACCTCTCCCTTTTTGTTCCAAAATCTCAAATACCAATCAAACGAGGGCTAAGATTACCTTTCTTATTAAATTGCATCACACCCTTCATGGGTGACACCTTAACCACACTCTATCACCCTATATGAACTCTAAAGGTCTAACCCTCCAATCAGTATAACTCTTCTGCCTACTCTGAGGCATATGCAGTCGAGTCGGAATCAATCTAACTCTCTCTGTGGAGTTTCTCAACAAGTTTATACCCCATAGTATCTCCTCAGAAGTCTAAAACCAACCAATTAGAGATCTATATATTCTACCATATAATGCCTCAAAAGGAATTATCACAATACTCAAATAATAACTGTTGTTATAACAAACTCTGCAAGCAGCAGGATCAATCCCAATGACTACCAAAATCAATGATGCATGGTCGCTACATATTCCCTAGCACCTGAATAGTGTGCTCATACTGGACATCGATATGAGGATGAAACTTTGTGTTCATATCAGATGAGTACCCATCTTAAAGCTACATAGCACTCTAAAAGTGTAAAGTAAATGAAGTACCTTGATCAGATATAATGGATATAGGGACCCGATGCATTCGAACTATCTGGATGGTATAAATCTGAGCTAATTCCTGAGCACTGTACTTCATCTTCACTGGAATGTAATGGGCGGCCTTAATAAATCAACAACCACCCAAATAGAGTCATAACCACCCGATGTAATAGGCAACCCAAAAATAAAGTCTGTAGCTATGTGCTCCCGTTTCCACTAGGGCATGATCATCCTCTATGACACACCTCCTGGTCTCTGGTGCTCAAACTTTACATGCTGACAGTTTAAGAACCTAGCAACAAAGTCTACAATGTCCGTACTCATGATGCACCACCAATAATGCTGACTCAGATCATGATACATCTTCATCACCATAGGGTGAATAGAATATCTCAAACCGTGGCCTCCTCCAGTACTAGTCTAACCAAATTGCTGGACTTAGGGAGACAAATCCAGTCCCTAATCCTTAAAACCCCCTTAGTATCTAACACAACCACCTTGGCCTCACCTCACAATACCTTATCCCAGATGGCCCTAAATCTAGTATCATCAAACTGTGTAGCATGGATATGGTCCATCACCAAACAGCGGGCCTCTAAACATGTAAGCAGTCTACCATTATTCAAAATCTGCATCCTAACAATACTAGTTGATAAACTCTAAACATTTCTAGTCAAACGTCACTCCTTAACCCGAATAAAAGCCAAACTATCCATACTCGAGGACTTCCAATTAAGAGCATCCACCACCATATTAGCCTTGCCCGGATGATACAAGATAGTGATGCCATAGTCCTTTAGAAACTTTAACCAATGATACAACCTTAAATTTAAGATCCCTATAGTTAAAGATATACTTAAGACTCATGTGATCAGTGAACAACCCGCAATACA
>JBDJHY010823453.1:0-15159 GCA_039654485.1 Withania somnifera | reverse complement strand
TACACTTATGACTTTATTACTTTCCTCCCATAGGTCTCAATTGTAATAAGGTTTATAAAAGGATCTAAACATGTATCATACTCTAGTTCATCTGCACGATTCATACAGATAAGGTGTACGATTTTGAATCAGTAGGCTTGAATACACTAATGGGTTTTTCATAAGACCAAGTGCAAACTCTAATATTTTTTGAGGGCTCTTTTTAAGAGAACTACATAGATAAATACCAGAGCTTTTTAGTTTCTAACACCTCAAACATAAGGCATAGTCGGAGGAATTGGAGCAATGCACAAATCTACATAAATTTCTTATGGTACTTTTCTATTGCACGATCTAGAATATAAAAGAAGGAAACATTTCCTTAAATATTCATAGTCCCTCATTTTGTATAGGTGGATACCTCATAAATGTAAATCATATCCCATTGTCATCACTTCATAAACATCCTAGGACACTTGAAATCTATGCTCGTATATCAAATTTTTCATGCCCCAAGTCTACACTTCAAATGTATTATGACATATTGAACCACAAGTGGCCCCAAGCTAACTCTTAGTCTAGCATGAGACATAAGATATAAACCAACTAATGTGGAAGCTAACAGAAGATAAAAAAAACTTTTTTATAATTAAGAATAAATTTAATTAAAAACAAATTTCTACAATTGTATGAATGACAATCTATGAAGCTTCTACTATTATAAAGCATGAGTTTCTAGGATAAGTCCCCAATTAACTCTAATTAACAAAAAACTCAATTAATTTTTGGAGATAATAATTAAATATATAACGTTCTTTGAATGATGAGGACTCACCAATCAACCATCTTGAACTAAGATCTGTGTTATTCATGAGTATGGGGGTGAGAGCCTGAATCTATATCACACAAAAAATATTGACAAAAGTGTATGCAGTTAGTACAAGGAAGGTGTCGAGCTCTCCCGAGTGTGACACATGAGTGTGTTTAATGTCTAAA
Source organism: Withania somnifera (assembly GCA_039654485.1). Taxonomy (NCBI): domain Eukaryota; kingdom Viridiplantae; phylum Streptophyta; class Magnoliopsida; order Solanales; family Solanaceae; genus Withania; species Withania somnifera. The sequence continues at coordinate 14,184 of JBDJHY010823453.1, read as the reverse complement.
AGTCATTTCTAAGTAACTTCATGCAATCTAAATGATTTCTACTTGTAATATGGGTACTAAGACTTGATTACGGAGCTCTAAATAGCCTACAAAAACTAAGAATATTAAAGAGAATTTTGGAGGTCTTAATTTTATAAAATGTACATAAAATTTTCATCTTATTTCAAAATTATGATTTTCAAAAGTAGATTCTATGGGATTTCAATTTTAAGTTCTGATTTTAGAATCACATTTGTTTATATAATATATATAAAATTTAATTTTATTTCCAAATTATGATTTTATAAATTAGATTTTCTTGAATTTATTTCAAGTTGATTTGAAAATTATATTTATTTATAAAATATACACAAGTCTTCTCACTCTAACACCCCTCTCTTGGAGTGTGGTCAAACACCAAAGTACAATATCCTATTTTTATATAAGAGTAAACAACCACCTTGTAGTTTTTCAATCCAAACACGAATTGTCTCAAGTCGTACCATGATTGTATTCTTTGTTCGACTTGGTTTGAAACTTTTCACAAGTTTCTTTCTCTTATTTCCAAGATAATTCCATTTGTATAATTTATGGAAAATTTTCGTGTATAGAATCCATGTTCCTTATTGAATTGAATTCTCCCGTATTACATGTCTCCAAGAATTCTTAGTGTACACATGAAACAACTTCTTTTTTGACAATCTCCGATTCTTCTCAGTAGAACAGGTTCTCTAAAGAATTCTTATAGAAATGTTCGTAACTTCTTCACTTGTTCTTAGAGATCTCCAAGGAATTGTTTCTTGAATTTTTACTCTTTATTATACAGTGGTCTTTATGCAAATAGATGGGCTTTTCAGTTAAGTATGACGAAAAAATGTTGAATTTTAAAAAGAGTGATACACGTTTTAATTATTGGTTGTTGGTAAAAATTTTATTTTTAAGAAATTAAGAAAACTTTGATCCTTTTCCAATAAGTACCCAAGTTTTTATTTCTATCCTTTGACCCAACACCTTAAAACCTTAATGACCCAAAAAGGGTTAAAAAACTATTGTGCTACTTAATGACCTTGTGGCGCATTATTTCTCCTCTCTTTTTATTTTTCTTCTTCTTCCTCCTTTTAATTGTTGTTGGTAATGTTGTTGTTGTGCTGGAAAGAAGAGAGAGAGCATAACACCTCGTTTTTCTCCTTTTTCTTAATGTAGGAGAAAAAAATTTATATTTTATCAATTAGAGATTAAATTATGTTGGTGTAGCATTGGGAATTTATTGAGGGGTGATTTTCAACCATTTTTGTAATTAAATATTGTTATTTATCATATGATTTTTCATGTATTGTTTCCACCATTACTGCATTTGTTTCAGCAGTTGCTTCGTCAACAGCTATAACAAGTGCAACAAGTGATGAAAAGATGCATATTTTGATATTGTAGAGCTATTTTTGTGCCTATTTTAGCAGTTTCTTACTAATTAGTTATTAATTTTAGAAGTTGATAATTATATTTCAGCAATTATTGTGTTTGTTAGTATAATAGATACGACAATTGTTGAAATATATTCAGCAATTGCTAAATGAATCTGCATGAAAAATCGAAATAGATTTGACCAGTTTTGGTTTAACTCATAATATAGGTACCTATCTTCAACACCAACAATACGGGACAAAATAACAATAGGAGTTGATTGTTTTGGTGAATGTTTAAGTCCAACAATATTTATATTTGCCATTGCAAATAGTAGAGACGATAACCATTATTGGTAGTCGATATATCATGTATGAAAATTTTGAAAAAAAAATCTGTAAATATTTTGAACTAAATTATAAGTTAAAAAATCTTGTCGTCACTTACTTGCATAGTTGTGGTGAAAAGCAAAGGGCGACTCCTTTTTAGAATAAAAATTAAATAGGTTTTCATACTTATTTGGAAGATGAAGATAGACCCATTTTAAGGGTATACATGATTGAAAGATTGGTAGAGAACCACAACCTACCTCAAAATCAACAAATGAAAAATGGTGAATGTGATCGAAGGAACAGGATCTTCCTGACAAAGAGAGTGTCGTTGAACAAAATATTCCTCATACTCTTACTCTTACTCCTGAAGTTGCCAATAATACACCAAGAACTACTCAATCGTCACAATCTAGTCATGCTAGAGATGACAAAACAGATTTTTACACAAGTATGTCATTTAAGAATAAGAAAGATCTGGATATTCCCTCAGAAATTTCTTGTGAAAAGAAAGATTTTAACATGAAAAAGGTGATTAACTCACGCACTGTGTATTGTGTCAAATGTATATATCTTAAGTGCAAGTGGTGGCTGAGAGCTGTAAAGCTTCAAAGTTCTAATAGATTTATATTATAATGTATGAAATGCACACATGTGGTTCGCAGCACCTTACGAGCCATAACCCACATGCCATATCAAAAGTCTTTGGTGCATGCTTCAAGAATAGATTTCCTAAAGGTAAAGGCTCGTCTATAAAAGATCTTGAGAATTCAATCCGTATTAAATTAGGTTGCAAGGTAAGTTATTAGAAGTTTTAGAGGGGAATCTTGATTGCAAAGTCTTTTGCAAGGGGGACACACAACCATGGTTACCCGGTACTTGATGCTTACCATTATATTCTTATGACGTTAAATCCCGAAATTAAGATGGCATTAAACCTTGATAAAAATTATAGGTTCAAGTATTATTTTTTTTGTTACCCATGGAGCTTTTATTCTTAACATACCAGAAAAATCTTTGTTGTTGATATGATATTCTTGTATAATAAGTATAGAGAAGTGTTGTTGTTTGGTGTAGCACAAGATGAGGAAAACATATTTTTCTGATAGCATTTTGTGTAGAAGACTCTGAATGTGATGCCTCCTGCTGATATTTTTTCAAAAAAAAAAAAAAAAAAAATTTTACGCATGATACACCTAAATTGTGCATTATTTCTAACAAAATATCTAAGTATCATGAAGATAGTTGAAATTGTGTTTCTTTTGGCTCATTTTTCTTGTTGTATGAGTAACGTCAGAGAAAATATTTGAAATAACTTTCACAATGGAAAATCATCTACCATTTCTATAAAGAAAAAAAAGCATATAGCATAGATGAGTTCAACGATCACTTTTAATCAAATAAAAGATATGATTTCAGGGCAACCACACATCTTGAATGTTTTGGATTTCACAGATAGAGCAGGTCATTTTTTTCAGGAAATAGGTAAATCTTTACAACAACTGTTGTATATCTGTTTGTGTTGAATTTGCAGTAATTACAACTGTAGCAGCTACTGCTATGTATATTTTTCCATAATTTTATTTTCATATATTAACAATTTTGTTTGTTATAGGTTTGAAATTATGATGAAAAACATTGCTAAGTTGATTAACAAAATGTTTCTTGATGAAATATAGTATCTTATTACTGCTCTTTTTGATAAAATAAACAAAAGATATGAAGAACAGTTTCATCAGAGACACAATGTGTTCCTCGATACATCAACTATCTTTGTTCCTAGGATAAAGAAGAACATTGCAAAATATGTTAATTTGGGAAACTATCTATCGGTTTATCAAACTTTCAATTATGAGTCTATTATCACTAATCACAATGCAGTTGCAATGGTCGATACAAATCATGCACTGGTAGAAGATTTAATATCGATAAAATACCATGTCTTCATGTTATCGTAGTGCTCTGATGCCAATGTGGTGATGATTATGAAAAGCCCATTTATGAGTACTCATATCCTTATGATAAGTTAGAGGCATACCTTTTTTCATACTTGAAGGAAACAAAACCTGTTCCACCCAAAGAAACTTGGGAAATTCTTAGGGAATTTTTAGAGAGAAAATATAGTCTCCGTATGTTGATTTAGGCAAGGTGGGAAGAAGGTACAAAAAGAGACCAAAATAAATTAGAGAATCATTTCCAAAAAATAAAAGTAAATGTTCCCTATGAAAAAGGGTTGGGAAACAAAGAACAATATCTTTGGAGCAAAATGCTTCGTAATAATAGATTTTATATCTTAACTACTAGTTGTTGTTGTTTAAATTTTTAAAATTTTTATGTCATATTGGTTTGAACATTTTTAATAACTTAGAAAGTAGGAATTTACTATATTTTCTAGAAATTATTTAATAAATTTACTAAATTACTTTGTCAACTGATGTATTTGTAGTGAAAATTCTTTGCAAATAATCCAGTCTGCTTCAACAACTACTTTACTTGCTGAGAAAATTCTCAAAAATTAGGCAGAGTGTTTCAGAAACTATTGTACTTGCTAATAAAATTCTTAATAAGTAGCCAGAGTATTTCAGCAATTACTGTACTTGTTGAGAAAATTCTTAGCAAGTTGGCAGAGTGTTTCAGCAACTGTTGTACTTGTTATGAATAAATTACTATATAATTGTATAAATTTGAGACTATCTAGTGTTAAAGCACTTTATTTATCACAAAACATGATTCATATAACCAACTAATAATCAAATTACTTAATTAATGTTGACTACATGTTAAACTACTCATTTTATCATTTGTTATAACCAAATTAATATGTAACTACATAGGATCAACACTAAGTCTAAGTATAAGTCCTATATTTTAGGTCAAAATCACATTATTTATCATGAAACATGATTGATATATTTAATTAATAATAAAATTACTCAATTAAGGTTGATTGCAGATGCAACTACTCGATTTATTGTCTTTTATGACTGAAATACTATTTAATTGCATAAGATCTTCACTAAGTGTAAGTATAAGTCATATTATATGTCAAACCCACTTTATTTTTCATCAAATGTGATTGATATACTCAGTTAATAATCAAAACTACTGAATCAAGGTTGAGTACTCTTGCAACTACTTTGTTTATCGTCTGTTATGACTAATTATTATGTAATTATATAAGATCACTAATAAATTTGAGTTTAAGTACTCTAATACGTTGAGAAACTTTATTTATCATCAAACATGATTTATATAATCAATTAAGAATTAAATTATTCAAACTTTTTAAGCAATTTAAATATTTTTTGGCAACTGCTATATTTGCTGTGAAAATGCTCATCAAGTTAGGCAATTTGTTTCAGAAACTATTGTAGTTGTTAAGAAAATTTTCAATAAGTAGGAAGAGTATTTCAGCAACTACTGTACTTTCTGAGAAAATTCTTAGCAAGTAGGCAGTGTGTTTCAACAACTATTATATGTGTTGTGAGAAAATTACAATATAATCGTATAAGATCACTAAAAAATTTGGTATAAGTACTATAATGTGTTAAAAAAACTTTCTTTATCATCAAACATCTTTGATATAATCAATTAATAATTAAATTACTCAATTAAGGTTGGCTGCACATGCAACTACTTGGTTTATCGTCTGATGTGACTAAATTACAATGTAATTGTATAAGATCACCACTAAGTCTAAGTACTATACTTTATGTAAAAACCACTTTCTTTATAATCCAACATGTTTTACCTAATCAATTAATAATCAAATTACCATATTAATATAGATTGTGGATGCAACTACTAGGGCTATCATTTGTTATGACAAAATTGCTATGTAATTGTATAAGATAACTACTAAATTGAGTTTAAGTACTATAATGTGTTAAAACACGTTATTTATCATCAAACATGATTCATATAATCAATTAACAATTAAATTACTCAATTTGGTGTTACTACACGTGCAACTACTCTGTTTATCATCTGTTATGACAAAATTACATTATAATTGTATAATATCACCACTAAGTCTAAGTATAAGCCCTATATTATATGTCAAAACCACTTTATTTATCATCAAACAGATTATATAATCAATATATAATGAAATTGCTTATTTAAGGTTGATTGTGCGTGCAACTACTCAGTTTATCGTCTATTATGACCAACACTAAGTCTAAGTCATATATTATGTAAAATATATTTTATCTATCATCAAATATTATTAATATAATTAATTAATAATAAAAATTACTCAATTAGTAATAAGAATTGCTCAACAAGTGAAGCAGTTGCTTAAGACGAGTTCCTACTTGCTATGAATTTTTCTAGGAAGTGAAGTAGTTGGTAAAGCATACTGCCTTGTTGTTAAGAATTTTCTCAACAAGTGAATCAATTGTTAAAGCATACTGCCTACTAGCGAAGAATTTTCTCAACAAGTGCGTACACTGCCTACTTGTTAAGAATTTAGTTGCTGAAGCACACTTCCTATTTTCTAATAATAGTTCCAGCAAGTGAAGCAGTTGCTGAAGCACACTGCCTATTTGCTAAGAATTTTCTCAAAAAGTGAAGCAGTTTCTTAAGCACACTGCCTACTTGCTAAGAGTTTTCTCTGCAAGAAGTAGTTGCTGAAGCACACTGCCTGCTTACTAGAAATTTTCTCAGCAAGTGTCTCATGTTAGTAAATTTCAAAAACATGTCCAGCAAGTACAGAAAAATTAATAGTAGATCAGGCAAACAAAACCTACTAATCTGCAAGTATCATATATTGACTTACACACCCATCAAAAAAGTAACTTAAAAATAAATTGTCTTACAAACCCTTAATAAAAATAACTTAAAAAGATGAATTTTCTTAGCATGATTCGTTATCCACAATCCAATAGAAAAAAAAACATTACCACTATTGTTCCAGTTCCCCTACAAGAATACCCTCTATCCAACTGTACCACATCCTGTCATCCGTATTGTTATTCATAAGATTCTTCAAATTGTTGGTGATCGGGTGTTAGTGTAGGTAAGTGTGTATGAACTGTATGGTGCAGCTATATAATTTTTTATATCATCCTCCAATCTCTCAAAGTCCCACATAACATTTTAGAATTTTGTTGGGAAAGTTGTTGAACATTTTACTTTTCTTCAAGAACCTATGATATAATTTCCCAATCGACATAATCTTTCCCATAAAATTTTCATCGAGGAAAACAAGCCTATTTCAATCAAACACATTAATTTTTCCCTCATCAATAAGAATTCAATTGCGATAAAATGTTTTTCCAGTTTCAAGACAGTAAATATTTTCTTGGCACCTTTCCACGAGACATCTACAGGAAATGATCTAGCTCCCTTGCAATAATTAAAATAAAAATCATCAAAGATATATTGATCAAGGCATTCGTTTAGAGGGATAGCACATGTTTGAGAAGTCTCTTCGACCAATAACTCATACACCCCCTTGAAGTACTTACAAAAATAACGATCAAGGATTATGTCTTGAGCATCATAGTGGATGGGATTTTCAACATGACGTAGATGCGTGAGGCATGACACTTAACCTGCATATTGCATCAATGAAAAAATAATGATATGTTGAAGTTTAAGGTAATTGCTGCGATAGGTGCAGCAAGGTGCAACAACTGATGCATTTCCTGGAGCACCTTAATAAAAATAAATTAAAGTTGTTGGAAATTACCTGATCCTCCCACCACTTTTGCATGTTGCTTAGCATATCAATGTCTTTCCAGTTGAATTCATGCATTTTGTATATCCTTTTATGTTTATCTTTACTCCTTAAAATATCTCTGACTTTCTTATATGTGTCATTGTTTGCATGATTATAGATATTCACCAGTTGTCGCTCAATAATTGGCATCTCAAAAGGAGACTTGGTAGTTGCCTTGTTTTTTTCACTTGCAATAGCCTTTGAAATTTTCTTTCTCTTGTTGATGTGTATCGGAGTATAGGGACTTGAATTATTTTTTTTGAGGCCCTAACATCTCGTTTGTACATCAACTTCTTTATGGTCTCCTCTAAAGACCTAATGTTTTTATTCAATATGTCTATCTTCTCGGAGCATGTTTTACATTTTCAAGAAAAAAGAGGCACCTCAAAGGTACCGATTTCGGTTGTAGAAGATTGAAACGTTTGAATGGAGTTGTTGGAGGACCTCTAACATTTTCACCAAAAGGAGAAAATCCCCGTCCTTCTCCTTCTATTCCTTCACCAACACCAAAAGGATAACATTCTCCTCCTTCTCTAACATCAATACCAGCATCGGTAAAAGTTTCTCAACACCATTATCACTTCTTAATGATCCTTCTTCTTCATCACCTCTAACACCAAGAGTATCACTTTATGGAACAAGATCCATTAAAGGAACAAAATCCTTCTCAATAACAATTTGTCTCTTTTGATGGCCACACAACCATCCAAGTATCTCTCATGATTTTCAATCTTGTCATCCTTCTTAGTCCCTGTGAGGAAATTCATCCCGGTCTCACTAAGTGTTGGCAATATCTGTGGATGCACAATCTGAATGTAAAATAATAATAGTAGAAAATGATTAAACAAAATAGAACAAAACAACAATAGTGAAAGTTGAAAAAGTTGACTGTCTGCAACAGTTACATCAAGTGCTGAAATATTCATAGCTAACTAATTCAGTTGTTGGCAATAGGTACAACAACTGTAAAAAAAAGGATTACAACAATTGTTGTAATCAAATGAAGCTTACACAATAGTTTCAGTTGTAAAGTCCAGGAACAACATCCAAAAAGCCGCAGTAGCTTCTATAAACAACTGCAACAATTACCTATTCATATCAACTAAACGAGTTTTTATGAAAATATTTATCAAAACAAACAACAGATGTATATAAGTGCAGAATGAGGCTTAGCAAGTCATAGAAGGATCAAATAGCTCATGAGCCTCAAGAGCTTTGTTATTGACCTCCAAAATCCATCTAATAATCCTCGGAGAAGTCATTTCTTCTAGGATATCTTCAATTTCTTTTGGGGGGAGGGGAGGAGGGGGTGAATAGAGTCAAATTCCTAACACTACAAAAAATAATGACATAGAGAAGACATCTAAATAATGAATGGGACCCAAAAATAACTAAATAAAAATAAAATTGAATAAATTAAAATTTACCATAAAGCCTCATGGAAAGCCATAGAGATTGTTGGTCCTTGAATCTTTACTGACTGCCATCAATAAATATCTCATTGTAAGCTAGTAACTTACACAACCTCATGGGTATGCAAAAAATGCCTTTTATCAGCAAACAACAAAACCCATTCATGTAGAGTCTTTGTGTTCAGATTACTTTCACAAAAAAAGTGCACAAAAAAATCAAACACAGTGAATTGATTACACCTTTCTTAACATCCTTGGAGTTGAGCTTTCCAATCAACTCCAGCATCTTGCAAGACTTCCCAATAGTATTAAGAATTTGTTGTACCCACTTCTTAACCTTTGGCAACATTTTTGAAATATGGTACTCATCATGCATATGGAAATTCAAGACACTTATAATTTCAAATTCTTTCATGCCAAAATGAACTGGCATGCCATAATAATTTATCCATGTCACGACCCAAAACCCAGATCATGATGGCGTCTACCACCCTTCAGTTGACAAGACCAAATCCCTTGGCCCAAAACGAAAAGCAATGGACGGATATCAAATAACCAACTATAATAAGGAAATACAAGATAAAATAAAAGAAATATATACAATAACAAAATATACAACACCTTCTAGGATTGGTAAGTCAGATAAAATGGAGCTAACTGTATCAATGTATCCAAAAGATAATTTATGTATAATTACTCCAACAAGAGGTAAATACAAGATTGGTTTGCCATGAAGAGAATAAGGAAGAAAACCCAACACAGCTGGAGAACAGACTTATCCTGGATATTGGAGCTTACCTTGATCTTTGAAATTACCTACTTCTCTACTCATCATGATCATGTCTCCTGCAAAGGCCCGCGCTAGTATCTGCACCACGAATATGGTACAAAAGTGTAACATGAGTATAAAAATATAAGGTACCCAGTAGGCATCATCGACCAATCAATTTTAAATCAAATACAAGTAAGAATAGAAAGTGAGTAAATCAGATCAATAGAAAATCAAGTTAAAATAGTAGAGGAAGATAAATCATAAAAATAAAAAAGAGTCAACTAAAATTAACTAACATAGGGCACAAACCCACAAAAGCATACTTGGTATCCAGCTTAATTCAACTGATAAATAAAATGGGTAATAATAAGGGCAAATAAGAATATATACAGAAAGGAAAGTATTAAATAGACAAGATCCAAAGGTGCCCCATCATACTATTGGATAAATCCATCACCAAAAAACTCGCCATGACTTCCTCCTTAGGCCCAGTGAGTACAAAAACATAATAATGAATGCATGGGGGTAGTGGAAAGTAAATATGAACTGTCCCATATCATACCGAGGAACTTCTCATCAAAAGTGACAATACCATGGGACGCCTCCCCAAAAGTATCAAGCTCGGGGTCTAAACCTTGGAAGACCACGCCTCAAACTCGAGTGCTGGGGGGATACCCCATCAGTACCCATAATTGTGCCATACTGAGGACTCTTCCACAAAGTGCCAATCCCATGGGACTCCGCCCCAAAAGTGCAAATACCGGGGGAATGCAACCCAACAGTGCTAATACTAGGGGACTTCACCCCAAGAGTGCTAATATTGATAACCACCTATACCTCATTTGAGATAGTTTAAAACTTATTTTCCATTTATATTCAAAAATACCATCATACCGCAAGGTGGTCGTGGAATATATATAAGTACAAGAAAAATCTCTATTCCATTAGTTATTAAGGCAAGAAAACTTTGAGTTTTAATTAGTTAACTTGTAAATATAAAGTTAATATAGCCTTGGGGCATGCCCGTGCTCAATAAACAGATCCCATGATGTATAATGCATGATATGGGTCAACTAAAGAAAATAAGAAATACACTCAAATTATAGAAAGGATAGAATTCACCAGCTAAGAAAACAGCTCGCTTGAGTAACTACCAAATATCCTCACATCAATATTATGGCCACCTTGTCACCTCTGGTAGAACAGGCATGCTAAACACAGCCTACAGCTAACAATCAGCCCCTGCATGGGCCCGAAAAATTAGACAAGTACAAATAAATAGAAGGAAGATCAAGCCAACTACTAATCCATCCTACCGACTGGCTGGAACAAACTAGCATTCAATAAGAACCCATTTTAGAGAAATGGAAACCTAGCCTACATGGATGCCGACAGAGAGATTCCACAAGTTGCCCGTGCATATCCCTAACAGCTTCAACTCACCTAACACGACTAAACACTAGAAAATGAAGGATACAGGGATCAAATTAGGAAGAATGATACCTATATTGTGTAAAGAAACTCAGGTTAAAATAGGACTAAAAATTGTACCATGCACCTCGCAGCCCAAAAAAAAAATCTAATTATACCGACATAAAGGTCTCAGCTCAAGGAACATGTTGTTCGGATATGAGTATAGTTGGACCACAAGAAGGTCCTCAATTGGCTAATAATAACAATATATGAAAAGGAAAAACATTGCATGGAATATCTAAGCAGAAATGGAGTGCTCACCCAAAATCGAAGAGGTGATCGTAAGAAAAAGCTAGCTACAGCTACAACTCCACACTAATGAACTAAAACAAAAGAGTTTTCCATGATTTAGGCATGAATAGGAAATCTTCCATTAGAGCTCAACACAAGCTCAAAGGGAAGGGAAAGAAAGGAAAACTTACGAAAAATCAGGGAGAAAGTGTCAAGGAATACGATTCCATCCCAATACCAAAAAATTATACCAATTACTTGTAATGATCTCATGGTCATTTATGAAAATTACGTGATGTTTTGCATTCTAGAGCATTCTAGTAGCTACCCTAAGTCATTTATGACTTTCTGGGGCTAGTAGTCTAGTTTCCTGGCGGCTCGGTTGAGATTTATCTCACTTTGCTTATTTTAGAGCCTAAAATTAAGTACTCATTGACTTTAATCATCTTTTCTTCGAAAATAGCTTGAAATCATATTTCGACAGTTTTGTTAGCTCCGGAACACCGAATAAAGTATAGATGAACCTTATGTTTTAAATTTAGGATTTTTATTTTGGGTTTATTCTAAAGTGTGGTTTTTCATTTCAATTAAGGCTTTATTTGGAGCTTGGGTGGTCTTTTGATGTTCGGAGTGTTGGAATGGAATTTAGATGCTTCCATCAACTTTGGATAGGTGATTTTAGGCTAGTCAGAGTATTGGTTTATTTCTCAGAGTGTCCGATGTATTTTTGAGTACCTTGGTGGATTAGTGCAAATGCGGTGTTTCTTGGTCTTAGGGGTCATTTTTCTCAATCAATCTCTGATGCTCTTTTCATCAATTCCATAGAGTCTAGAATATATTTTTTACTCAAAATGCATATTTTTTTTGTTGCTGTTGGACTCCGTTTCAATTCCGTGCCCTTGCCTGAAAATTCTACATTTATAGATTTTCTCAACAATAAACGCGATTTCCCTACCATCGTGCGATTGTAGTAAAGAATATAAAAATTAATTATTTTTTAGTAAACTAAAATAGCGCGAATGTGCCCTAGCACAGTGAAGCATAAATAGTAGAGCCTCGACTTTTTAGTTTATTTTCCAACCTTTTTCTCAATTTTCCTCTTTTTCTTATGCGACTTATGCTAGGAAATCCCTTCAAACTTCGTAGAAAAGTTTCTTGAAGATTCTCCATGTCTTCCCCATTCTTGGTAAGTATTTTTCATCATTAAATTCAATAAAAATGGAGTTTTCCCTCCATTAATGCCCTTATTGTGAAATCATGCATTCTTTGATTCTCTTGGAAATTATTGGGTAAATCATTATTCTTTGGGTTTATTTTACTCTGTAGTAATCATTGATCTTTCAAATTCCATTGTTTAACTCCCAAAAGCTTGAATCTTTGGCCCCTTTTTAATTAATTTTCTCTGTGATGTTTGAAGCCTTTCCCAAGCCCGATTTGTGCTTAATTTTGAACCACGGGTTCCTAGTGTTTTTTGGAACCCTATAAAGAATTTTGTTTTGATTCTGGAAAGTGTGTTCTATGGGTCCATTTTAGGCCCAATTTTAGGCCCAGTCCAAAACATAGTATAAATTGTATCGTTAGACAATTATTCCCTGGATTCTTATTCTATAAGTTTCAGAGCCTCTGGAGGCTGCTTGATATCAATCAAAATAATATTTGGATTTGTAGTGCATTATTTGTCGAATGATAGGTAGGCTCTATGGGGCTATCTCTATGTAAATAGCTTTGATAATTGTACTAAATAGCATCTGTGGGTTGGGTTTCTAGGTTGTTACTGTGTACTTGGACTGCTTCTTCATTCCATTCCCCATTTGTTCTCGATGTTGGTGTTCGGTGATATACGACGTCTATGACTTAGAATTAGCCTTGTGATGGCTTTAGGGTGATACTGGAAGTAGTAGAACACTAATGCGTGGGTTGGTCTTGGGTTTTTCCCTCGGGTTTGGGCTGTTGTATTGTGCTTTAGCTATATCTTAGATGCACCTGTGTAGGGCATAGGTTGGCTATGTACATTGTGTGTTGTGCATTCATTCTATGAGAGGTTGAGCCACAGGCTCCGTGTTAAGAGTGCATTAGGGTTGGGACCATATCACCACATGATTTTGATATCGTGGAGGCTAGATACTAACAATAAGGATGATGATGGAAACACATAATATATGATAACAATATAAGTTAAAGGATCTTTAAATGTTTTAGACTCAGCAGTGTACCAAGCACCCAGTATTACCATTTTCACTTTTTTTAGTCCAGGATTCACACCCTGGCACTGAGAAATAACATTTAACTAATAAGATGTTGGCACTTGTGTCTGACTTCATCTAGCAATGAGTACAGCCACAGGCATTTGAGACCGTCGTCCTACTGCAATGAGTATCGCTTTTTGATACTTGCCACACATTTTGGGTTGGACACTTAGAGATACAGTTCCCTTGAGGACATTGGTGATACCATGACACATTAGGCATAAGTACCCAGTAGGATTCTAGGTCCCATTAGGCACATAACAAATATAAACATGACAAACAGGAGAGGAGCCAAAAGTTGAAAAGTAGTAAATAGTAGGAACAGAAATAAAACTAAATCATATAAGCAAGTATATATCACAGGGAGCTAGCAACAAAGAAAGGAATAAAGGAATCTAGTAGTATAAATATATATTAGCTACCCATGGAGCAGGAACAGAGGTAAGAATACGAGAACGTACCCGAGATCATACTATAAAAACAAAAATAATTAGAGTAAGGATAGAAAACATAGATAGCAAAGAAACTAAAGGGACAAAGAGAGGTATACTAATAACATTAAGATACGAAGGGAAGGGGAAAGCATAGCAAGCACAAGTAAACCCAAAAAATAAGG
>JBDJHY010823127.1:0-15160 GCA_039654485.1 Withania somnifera | reverse complement strand
ATGAACATCACAGCAAAAATGATTAAAACATTTATAGCTCCTACGTAAATAAGTAGTTTCAAAAGATTTTACATAATTTTTAACTCCGTACAGAGTCAAAGTATGTCAAACAAATTGGGATGGAGGGAGTAAAGCAAAATAGTAAATTGGAAAAAATGAATTCAAATTACGTTGTATGTTCTTAAAGCTAATTAATTAGTTCATTAATTAAAATTATAATCCACTATTACGGTAAATATACCTTTTATACTGCTACATGGAGGGGTGTTTATATGTTAGTTTGGATCGGTTATTAGTGAAAATCAAAATTAAACTAATTTAGTTGATTTTTAGATTTCTAAAGTCATACCAAACCAATTAAAATAATAATCGTTGGTTTGGTGCTTATCAATTTGGCTCGATTTTTTATTAATGACTAAATAATGATAAATTAATAATAATATAAGAAATCAAAATGACAGAAGAGTGATTTTCCTTTACAAATTTATTAAATTATCAGTGAAAGCAAATTCAGTTAATCAATTTTCTCCCAAATCTATTATGCATTGAAAAATATTCTCTTTTCGGAAGAAAATAATGTTATCATATGGTCACCATCTCAACACAAAGCGTTAATCAGGTACATCTATTTTCTGTTCCTGTTACTTTTTGAGAATTCTATATTTAAACTATATCCTCTCAAACCATTTTCTCAAGCAAGTTAATTAAATACGTTTTACTATTTCAATGACATTTATGCAGAATTAATTATATGTTTCATGTTTAAATTGCAAAACTCACACAGCCCTAGATTGGAGATCTAGATCCGTATAATTGAACAATAAATAAATAACTCAAAATACTCAAAAATAAAGATAGATTTAGAAATAAAAGATGTGAAGGGAAGAAATAAGCGATGAGAGTTGAAGAAAGAAACTAATTGAATCCTCAATCAATTGAAGAGAGAATAAATGGAATTCAATAAAAGAGCAACTTGTTATGAATTCATGAACAAGAAGTTCTAAATCGACAATAGAAAATTCACCTATTGTTAACCTAGATTGAAATTACCCTAATCTAACGTAGATACTACAAGCTTCTCAAAAACTTCTTAACTCGTCATAAACTAAGTATGAAATGCATAAGTCCCTTATTTATAGTATAGGGTTATTATGGAATGAGCCATAATTATTATATACTTATCCCTTAAAGTAGGCTTTTAAGAACAAAGCAAATGAAAGCCTTTTGGAGCAACCTACTTAGGCTTGGACGACCCCCCCCCCCTTTGGTCTTGGATGATCCGTCCTCTTGTGGACGGTTTGTGCACTTGCTCCCAAGTGGTCTCCTTCATATGGTTGGACTTCCTTCCATGTTCTTCCACCATGATATTTTACATAGCTTCCTTGGATTGTGTGCTCACGGATGAGGGCCTTCAATGGCCTTAAATTCCCCTATGTTCTCATGGAAGTGAAGCGTAGCTTGAATGGGTGCAAATAAGGCTCTTGAAAGTGATATCCAAACCACTCTTCGTATCCTTTCATTGCTCATGTCTTGGAACCCTTGGCTAGACTCCTAAGTATAGGTCTAACATGAGTGGTGCTTCCTTCGGTGTTATCATCCGCCCCCTCCCCCTTCTTAAAAAGAATTCATCTCGAATCCAAACCTTGTAACCATAAAGGAAGGACAAGATACCACAAAATCCTTATAGAATGAGGGTTAGCACCATGATTAGCATAAATAAGAGCATAACAACAAAGGACAATTATTATAGATAACCCAACCTTTCCCCATAACCCAATAAGTACTCCAATGACTAAGGTACAAGAAACTTGGCTACCTAAAATGTTGGTAGTAAGAGAACACTCAAAAGAAGGCATCAAAAGGTTCACAGGGTTACACTTATAGGTTTCCCAAATAAGTGGATCACAATTGAAGTTGTAAATCCCCATAAAATCCATACTAAAATGAAAGAAGTTACACATGGTTTGAACATGGACACAATTTCTTACAAACATGGAACAACTACCCCATAGCCTACCAATCCAATACCCATAAGGATATCATCATGAGACATGAGGTAAGATAGAAAGGTGCGGGAGAACTAGTTCCTTTCAATGTAACTTCCATTGTAAGTTTGCACTTGGAGCCAAGACTCAAGCCAAGAAAACTAGCACATTT
Organism: Withania somnifera; assembly: GCA_039654485.1. NCBI lineage: Eukaryota > Viridiplantae > Streptophyta > Magnoliopsida > Solanales > Solanaceae > Withania > Withania somnifera. The sequence continues at coordinate 13,003 of JBDJHY010823127.1, read as the reverse complement.
GTATTCACATGAAAGGGACAAGTTTCCTTGCAGAATTAGGCCACCTAACTTACCCCAATAATCTTCTCAAAGGAATGGGCTTCCACGTGGAGTCCAATGAACTACTATAACTAGCCTAAACTCATGAGGGTGACAAGGAGCTCTATTCATGGGTTTGGTACCTTAAAGTTGCCATGAACTCACCACATAAGAATCTTGATTGGCTTCTTGACCAGGCTTATCCAAACATAAACTAAAATCAAACTCATCTTCGAGGTCAAATAGGAAAGAAGTACAAGAACATGGGTTAAAAAACTCCTATTTTCCCCAGTGGCAACCCTAGTTGCATATAATATACCTTTCATACAAATACAAGGATCATCATATGCAAATAGGTTACATAGAAATATGTTTTTCAAATGGACTTCATCTATTGTATTCTTATAGGAATTGGTGCTTATTAGGTCAAGAAACTCATGGGATTGTTTAAACATGAGATCACACCATAGTGAAGTAGGAATCAGAGCATAATTATCACCTTTCTTTCTAACACTAACCTTCTCAAATAATGTACTACCATCCCTAAAGGTTTCCATCATTAAAAAGTATATCATCATACCATATTGGGTTGTTAGACAAACTATAACCCCCAAAAAAGGCTTCATGTCTAACATTACAACACATTCCACTAGATACATTTCCATATATCCATGTAGTCATCAATAGAATATTACCTTTGAAATCATATTTCATTTCATAAGTCCTTTGATAAGAACTAGGAAGGAAATCATAAGGTAAGGAATAAAGATCAAAATTTAAGTACTCAATACGACTCTTTTCATGATCGACTTTATTAAATCCTTCACTATAATGAGGTTCATTAAGGATATTACCCAATCCCTCATGTAGTGGATCATTGACATCATCAAGTTGAACCTTGCAACAAAACATGTTAGTTGGTGGCATTTCCAGTTCAAAGGCTTCAAACAAAATCTTGCCACACTTAGGACCAACTAGCTTAGAATAAACATCCGCAAGATAAGGAGTCCTAATTTGACACTTCCTATCATTATCATCATATTCATCAAAGAAGGGTAGTGTATCATAAAAGGAATCACAATTGATAGCATTTTCACCTAGACATTCATCATTTGGGTTCCCTAAATACTCAAGTAAGTTAATACAATTCTTACCCAAAGGTTCATTCCATCCACATGGTAGTGTAATTCTTTCCAAGCTATGAGTACTAATACTAGGTGGACACAAAGCAATCTCACAAGGAGAATCAACCTGATCATCTATAGGATCAACTAGTGTTTGGTTACTCATAACATTAGAATTACCGTGCATCAAGTTGCTACCATGGGCATCACAAGGAAAATGCTCAGTAGGTCCACAAAAACACAAGCTATCACCTACATCTACTTATCTATTAGTCACACTAGTGTAAAGTTTAGCTTTGTTACCTTTTAGCTCACAAGAGTCTTCCTTGTCTTGGTGGTCATCTTTGGAGCACATTATCTCCTTTGAAAAACTTCCATGAGCCCCATAGATTTTAGCAGGCGAGGCTCCTCATTAGGTTTCCTTTCATGAATCCCTGCACAACAATCAAAACAACTAGAGAAAAATGAAATATTAGTGTATTCACGTGACAATCCACTCACTTCACTCCACATAACCACTCCTTTTCCCACTCTAGTGTTTTCACATATCATTCCCTTACTCCTATCATTCTTTTGTCTCTCATTTTTTGTTGGAGTTGGAATTAGGTCCAAGGATCTAGGGTAAAGGATTGGATGACCCCTTCACCTCAAGCTTCCACTTGGTTTCACAAGGAGTTGAAATAACATCTTTTTTGTTTGACTCCTTACTAGAAACCTCATATGGTTCAACTTTCTTCGCTTCTACTAAAGACCCCTCCATTTCACCTTTACAAGGAGTCTTCGTAGGTTCTTGTGTACCTTCGGCCTTAAGCTTAGCAATTAATTAGAAAAGGTTTTCAAGACCTCTCTATGAATTTTATATCCTTAATCAAACTTTTATCATGTGAATTAGTCTAAACTTCATTTGAAGGTTCTTCACTTTCCCCATGGTTCTAGTAGGCAATGGTGATAAGGGAAGATTCCCTTTGAACTACATGATGTAGTTGTACCAATTTTTCACATAAAGAATTCCATGGCTTTGGAACCAAAGACTTCCCAAAGAGTATTCAAAACTCCTCAATGGAATAACATCAAACAAAACTGCTTCTTGATATCCCCCATGTGAGAAATGCACCTTTACTCTCCTATCTACCCAATGGATAATGGATTTGTTGCATAACCCAAGGTAGTCCAACCATTTAGCTACATGAGGTGTAACATAGTTGATAATGGCATAATCATCAAATTTAAGAAAAAAACTCTCAAAACTATTTACACTCACATTGGTTCTAAACTTATGTCTCTTCGGGACTTGCCTTTAAAGATTGATATTGCACAAAATGCATGATATCACCCTATTCGAGATACTAATTCAAGTTATAATACATCCTCAGAGGGATTGGTTCTTCAACTTCTTAATATACCTAATCTATTAATTTTGTGTGGTGAATAAGAAGTTTCAAAATTAGTATAAGAAGCATTAGCTGTATACCAGGTAGTAGGTATTAATCTCTTTCTTTACTTTGTGCCGATCCCATATTTATTCTCCTTTATGTTGGGTAGGAAGAAGCACAAGACCAGGGTGCAAAGTCAACCTCACAACTTCCCACACGCTTCCCTTCTTGGAAAACACCATTATAAACCAAACTATCTTCATTATCATAAGACTCAAACTCATGAGTTTCTTCATCATGTCTACAAGAACCATCATGGTCCTCATAGAACTCTTCTTTGTAATCATATGTTCCTTCACACTCCCTCATGTCATCACCCTAAATAGTAGTAGAGGTAGATATTACAAGCATAATCTGTATCTGCAGATAATATTTTAACCTTATGACACCTTATATACCTGCAAAACTCAACAAACAAGTTAGTTTTAAGAACCTCTCGCCTCTTGTATTTGAAATCACTCATCATACCTAAGGTTTTCTTCCAAAGTTGATTGAGAAATAAATTTACCAATCACTTCACAAGGTTAATTATACTTTTTGGAGGAATAAATTTTTGTCGACTCAAATAAAGGACAATAAATGAAGAACAGACTAGAAATAAGAAAATACTATAAAGTAAAACAAGAAAAAAAGAAAATAAAAGAACAAGAATATGTCCTAATTCAGCATAATAATCACAAGTAGGCACTAATACCAGTTTTTATTAGTTGAGAAATTCTATTAAGAGGAGAGGGAAAAGAAACTAGGAAATTTCGAGGTTTAGAACCAATGAACCAACCTTAGAAAATTTTAAAGTGGGCTCAAAGGGGGATGACTCTTCCCATGGTGGACGAATTGTCCAGGGGCTTGGGTGGTGTTGTCCTCAACAAAACTTTATGCTCAAGATTGGATGACTTCAACTCATCAGTGGGGTACAACTTGTCAAGGTCTTGATGACTCGTCCAAGGCTTTCCTTGGCTTGCAATCCACAAAGATGTAGACTGACCCGCTTGAGCTTTTTAGTTGGGCAACTAGAAAATTTGGTAGGCGAACCTCTTCTTCTTGAGAGAAGCTTACCCAAGATTTTTCTTACATACGGTCCTACGAAAAACACACTACCTTGTGTCCCTTTTGTGGATGGTTTGAGTTGAAGCTTGTGGGCAGGTCGTCCAGGCTAGGGAGACTCGTCCAAGATTAGTTGCTTGTGTCCCCCAAAGCAAACAATATTGTCCCAAACTAGTTCCTTATGCCTTGCTTTTCCTTTGAATATAAAACTTGTTTTTCCCTTTTTATCCTAACTTTAACTAGATCTTGGTACCTAAACACCCTTTGAAAAATTTGAATGGAGGGAAGTGGATCAAATACCACTTTTTCTCGTATTATTCACCATGAAGATTTGAAGAACTCACATGGACATTTGAAATTTCAAATTCCCAACCACCCCTAAACAAGCTCAGATTCATACCAAATTTTAGATTCCAACTTCTTTCAACTAGGAGAACGAACCTAGCTAGTTTCAACACCCAATTTCAACCTAAATTAAGATCCACTTAATCACCACCTTCAAACTTTGAAGAACACCACGGATAATGAACTTGAAATTTTGAAATTTCTTCAAATCAACTCCAAACTTCACCAAATTTGAACCCCAAGCTCCTTTAGATATGAGAAACAATACCCAACATTTTTGGAGCCTCAAATCCTACAAATCAAAGCACAATTAAAGTTCAAAATATGTAAACTATGAAGGTGATGAGCTTTGAACACCCAAAATTCAAATCCCAATCAAATCACCACAAAATATCACTAAAATTGAACCCTAAGCTCCTCTTGCTATGAAAAAAAATACCTGATATATTAGAGTTTCAAATTTATACCAAGTGAACCATAATTTGAAGACCAAAATTCTAAAAAATATGAAGATTCATGAACAAGCAAAGACAAAAACTACAACTCACATGATCTACTCCAATCTTCATGAAATTCAAGATTTAGCCTCCTTATAGCTTGGGTATCACTCCTAAGTAACTTTTAACACTTCAAACCCACTCAACAACCTTCAATTTTCAAATCTCTAAAGGTTCAATGGCCTTTAATGGTGGAGATATTAAAACAACCCAAATTTGACTCAATCTCAAAACTAAGACTCCAAAACACTAGGATATCAATTCCTAATTCTCAAGATCAAAGGTCAAACATAAAACTCCGTCATATTTTTTAATTTTTAAGTTTATGATCCTAGGATTGTAATTTGAAGGAATAAATTATGATTCTAAGCTTTGATACCAAATGACATGACCCTAGATTGGGGATCTAGATCCATAAAATTAAACAACAAATAAATAACTTAAAATACTTAAAAATAAAGATATATTTAGAAATAAAAAATGAGTGAGAAATAAGAGATGAGAGTTAAAGGAATCAATTAATTGAAAATAGAATGAATAAAATACAATGAAAGGGAAACCCAATTGAATCCACAACTGAGCAACTCAATATGAATTCATGAACAAGAAGTTATAAACCAATAATAGAAATTCACATATTTTTAACGTAGATTGAAATTGCCCTAATCTAACCTATATACAACAAGGTTCTCAAAGCTTCATAATTCTTCATAAACTCATCATAAACCAAGTGTGAAAAATGCCTAAGTTCCATATTTATAGTATAGGGTTATTACACAATTTTCCCTAATTATTACACACTCAGCCCTTAAAGTGCGCTTTTCAAAACAAAGCAAATGAAAGCCCTTTGGAGTAGCCTACTTAGGATGGAAACCCACCCTTGGTGTTGGATGACTTGTCCTCTTATGGACGTCTTGTTCACTTGCTCCCAAGTGGTCTTCGTCTTTTGGGTCGACTTCCTTCCATGTTCCACCACCATGCTATCTTTCATAGCCTCATTGGATTGTGTATTCTTGGATGAGGGCCTTTAATAGCCTTAAATGCCCCTATGTTCTCATGGAAGTGAAGCGTAGCTTGAATAGTGCAAATAAGGCTCTTGTGAGTGATATCCAAACCCCTCTTCATATTGTTTGAATGTTCATGTCTTGGAACCCTTTTTCTAGACTCCCAAGTATGGGTATAGCATGAGTAGTGCTTACTTGGGCGTTATAAAAAATAATAAAAAAATAACTACTGTATTAATTGGAAAAAGTGTTAACAGTTTGTGATGCTTAACATTACTTTCATATAATAATGGTCAAAGTTATACTTTTAGGGAGAGTTTAGAGGGCCAGTTGATGACTGAAATTGGTGTAATTATAAGAATGATAATTATACAACCTAGTAAATATATAGTAGAGTAGTTATCTGATTTGTTTGTTTGCAACAGTGTAATTACTTGCGTGATGTTTGGTTCCATTAATTATATATATATATATATATATATATATATATAATATTTTTAGATTAATAATAATTTAAGTTAATTCATTATAATCAAAAATTAAAACTATACATCTTTAATAACATCATGAGATGCATGTTTGAAGAAATTAATATTATAAATATAATAGCATAAAAATATTCAAATATTTGATTAGAAAATAATTTATAAAATCTAATTAAAAAATGAATGGCATGCAATGTGAAATAACAATTTTGTACTACTATACTAAATTAATTGAAGGGGAAACCACAAAAATAGACCATTTAGACAAAATAATTACATTGATATCGCCCAAACAAATAATTAAACCCGCATAGCCCAGTTTTTACATGGTATACACAGTTATACAATTCTATACAATTTTATACATCTTTATATATTTCATGTACACAAATTTATAAATTTGTATAAATGTGTATAAAAGTATAAAAAATACTTGTACATACTTTAAATCTGTCATACAAAATTATACAAACTTATAAAAAATGCTTTAACATTATTATACACATTATTTATAATTATACAATATATAAACACACATAAAAAAATTAAAAAAAAAAGAAAGAAGAAGAAGGAGGAGGATGAGGAAAAGAAGAAGAAGAGGAAGAAGTAGAAGTAGAAGAAGAAGGAGAGGAAGCAGAAGAATGAGAAAAAGGAGAAGGAAGAGAAGAGGGGGAGGACGAGGACGAGGACGAGGAGAAGAAAAATAACAGGGAGGAGGAGAAAAGAAGCAGGAGAAGGAGGAGAAAAAGAAGCAGTAACAGGAGTAGGAGGCGGAGGCGGAGGCGGAGGAGGAGGAGGAGGAGAAGAAGAAGAAGAAGAAGAAGAAGAAAGTGATCAAATATTCTAGATTTGGGTCGGCACTTCACAACCGAGAACATATTGAATATATTGTGTTATTTTTTGTATTTAGATAAAATGGGTAAATAATTTGACCAATAGACATAGATTCTTTTTTTCCTTAATTGAATACACCAATATAACACTAAATTAAAATTAAGAAACTTAACATAATACTCTCATTTTATATTCCAACATACCATAAATAAAGTTCCAATATAAATTAAACAGTAAGTCTATTTTTAATAAGAAAAGGAAAACGTCCATTTATAACCTCATTCAAAAATAAAAATATATAAAAAAGGGTAGCCCGGTGCACTAAGCTCCCGCTATGTGTGGGATCTGAGGAAGGGCCCAACCAAAAATAAAATTATATATTAATTAAATTTTTTTAATAGTTCCATTTTGCTAAATGAAGAAAATAAAAAAAATATATAATCTTATGGAATAATGGAAGTAAATTGAAAAAAAGAGAAGAAAGGAAATGAAAGATAAATAATAAAAAAAATTAAAATAATAAAAATTAAATAAATAAATAAATAAGAAAGAAAAAAATCAAAATAAAGAAAAAAGGATGAAATTAGAAGTAACCTTATAATTACACAATGTAATACATGTAATTTTCACTTCCTTCTTGAAAATTGGAGAGTGTAATTACATCCTTCCAATTACACGTAATTCTCTGCCATATGTGTAATTACCTGATCAAAAAATAGGCCAAACTATGTAATTACACTTAATTGCACCCATTCAATTACGCAACAACTTTTCAAACAAGCCCTTAGTATAAATATCTCTTGCTATGTTTTATTTCCTTTCACCAATTCATCCTTTGCATCTCAATTTTCATTAGTTTTGAAGATTATTATCGGCTTTTCTCAATTATAAATATAATCTTAACAATCTCTTCTTCTGGTTACTCACGTCTTCTTCTCCATTATATTCACTTTAGGTACTTAATGAAACATAACAATTGAAAGCTTACTCCTCCATACTAGTGAACAATATTTATGATTTTTAAGGTTATTTTTGACATTTTCTGTAAAATTATTATTTTTTCTTGTACAATAGTTGCATGAGTCATATTTGGTTGATCTATGTGGTTGGTTTTGAAAACTTAGTAAAAAGTTGATAGTTTTGATTTTGGAAGTTTTTAAATTGAAATGGTTGACTTTAGTAAATACTTAGAGTTTCAAACTTCTGAATGAAATTCTGTTAGTTCCATCAGCTCTGGAATGTAAAATTTGTTCTAGGAAGATCATCATTTTTAATTTCGGAACTTTTATGGTGATTTTAGTTTTTTGGATGACATAAGTTGAGTTTTTAGGTCAAATTATGACTTTGGTCTATATTTGATTATCAGATTCTTGAATTCAGATTTTCTTGATTCTATTGGATTCAGGAGGTGATTTTTGGCCCACTAGAAGGTTCAAATAATTTTTAGGGGATTCCGAGGGCATTTTAATTGTTTTAGAAAAGTTTAGATTTTTATTGGTCTTGATAGATATATGTTACGACCCGGTTTATGAGGTCATAAGGGCACCTAAAAAATACCATTGACGAATCACCCAACAAGTACTAAAGGAAGGAATATAGCTAAAGAGGAAGAACAAACATAATACATAAAAAGGAAAGGAACAAGCGGAAGTCAGGGGCGGCCTCAAAGGCTCAAACATATTAATGGCCTAAGGCTAAAGTCGAACGGAGGCCTTAAATTTTTAGAATAAACAAATACATTTTTTTTATAACTTTTATTTTTTTTTTTTTGATTTTTGACATGCAAAATTGTTAATATTTTCTTCGTAATTGATTTTTTTAGTAATTACTTTTTAATTGTTAATATAACAAATCAATTTAATCTTTCTTAGGACATAGACATCCATATATATAAAAGATGTTCTAATAATTCTTTTCTTTTATATGAAAAAATTAATTTTTTATAAATAGTACTCAATATTTTAAAAAAGAACCTATAACCTATTATTGCTAAAAAAATTTGAGGCCCCTCAAATTTGGGGGCTTAAGGTGCTTACCTTTTTATTTAAAGGGTAGAGCCGCTCCTGGAGGAAGTATAAATACATTCACCATTTTCCAAACCCTTATATTTAATATATGATCCATTATAGTAAACTATGAAAGAAATACAAGATTCAAAAGTAAAAATGCATCTATCTCCAAGAGATACAAAACAACATGATAAGACAATAAGGAGACGTAAAAGTAAGCTCCGGACGCTGGAGCCATAATCTACCTTAGGTAAGACCATTCATCACGACCTAATGACTCATTAGTGACCCCTCGTACTCAGATTTGCACCATAAACATGCAAGAGTGTAGTATGATTACCAAAATGATGAAGCAATCAGGTACCCAATAGGAATCATCAACCGATCGGGCCTATTTAAGAAATAAAAACAGTAAACAGACAGATAAATGAAAACAGGTCACAAAAGTCAAACAAGTAGAGCTAGTACAGAGAAACCAACTAACAGGTTAGACAAGTATATAACCCTAGAAACTAGCTAAAAAATAATGAGAATTCAATCAAGCAAAGATAAGAAAGTACTTGAAGCTATGCTTGACTAACTAATAAATAATAAAAGACAACAATATGGCGATATACCTGTAACCTCAAATAAAGGAAATAGGAAAGAAGGAAATAAGTACAACCAAATCAAGAATAATAAGAAGAAATAAGGGAGCCTGTTGAGTAAAAACATCATGTAAGAGTAATTGATACAATAATATAAGTAAGGAAAAATTCCAAGAGTGCTCATACACCCCATAGATACAAACAACTGAATGTCAATCCTCCGGTCGCCAATACAATTGGAGAGTACAACCAACAAATAAAACTCAAGGACCAAATATGAAGAATGAGATGGTATGATGCATTGTATGCTCCTTCTCCAAACCCATAAGTCTGGAAGGTAGGACCCTGTACACCTCTATTCTCGTGTATACCCCTTCTCTGATCATCTAGAAGTCCAGAATGACAAGATCCATTATGGACACAACTGCATACAACTAACAATCACAATTCATACTCGGACCTCAACGGGTCTATCTCAAAAAGATCAAGTACCAATAATCATGCCCAACTACAATCAGGTCTAAAATATGTAGAAATCTTAATATCTAGCTCTTGTCCACAATCCAGTTTAATATCAAATTTGAAATAAGTGAATAGGTATACGTTTAGTCTTTTATCTCCAAAAACTGGTAAAACCATCATTATATATTCATTTTAGTCTCATAATACTGAAAATGGGCTTACATGGCTATGCAAGATTTCAAAATTGGTGATATTGGGATCTTGACCATAATACAGTAAAAACCAACAACAGTTTTCATGATAATGTGCACAACCACATACAATATATCTCAATAAGTTCTACCAGCCCTACATGTGATGACCCGAGTTGTGATAGTGTCTACATCTTACCTGTAGACAAGCCTAACCCCAGCCTAGAGAATTAAGAAGTAGACCAATACCAAGAGCCAAAAAAAAGAAGGGAAATGAGGTGAAGAAACAGAAGAAGAACATGAAAATACTCCCAGAACCTAATATCGTGGCTGTAACATATGTATTACACATAAAAGTAACACAATTCATCCCACAACGGGGCACAAATTACAAAAACAAGTTATCCCGAATCTCAAAAGGACAACTCTGATGAAATAAGGAGATCTGGTCAGCAAGAACGCCAGCTACTCACGTATCTACTGAAATAGCTCTGATCTAACCAGCACAATCTCGCTCGCCCAGCTAACTCATACTAGGACCTACATTACAAAAAGATGCAGAAGTATAGCATGAGTACCAAAAACAACGGGTACCCAATAGTCATCATAGGCCAATCAAGAAAAAGTAAGAATAAGATAAGGTAAAATACGATCACATAACAAGATGAGAAGGAATAACAATCACAATAACAAATTGCAAGTACAAAGGAGGACAAACAATCAGTATATGAGTACAGGGATCCTAAGTCAGAAAAAATCATAACCAACGTGTCACGTACCTGGAACTCCAATTTAACCAACACAAGAAAAGACCAACTAGAGAATATACAACCAGTAACAACCTAAGCTAACAACAAATAAACAAATTAACCAGATAGTATCCACTAAAGACAAAGAAGAGTAAATAGAGTCTACTAGCAAACAAGCCCGGCCGGTATCCCTCACTACTAGTAGGTAAAGCAAGGGAAATAAATAACCTAACAAGGACTTCCTCCGTAAGTCTTGAAGAGTACAAACAACTTAAATGAATGCAATACAAACGGGTGCTGTGAAAAGTAAATAGTATCCATACGTACCCTTCCCGGTACATGACTCTACCGGGAGAGGACCTATGGAATTTTCCTCGTATACTTATATCTTCTACTCCTGTATACCCCTCCCTCAGCCATATGACCTATCTGTGGCATAATGTCCCAGGTCGGAGGGTCCGTTTAGGGATTCAATGCCACGTACAAAATCCTAGTAAAAGGACAACTAATGGCATAATCATTAACTAGAAATTCCAAACCTGGGATTCGCCCGTATATCATATCTTAGTGGAAAACTCAACTCCATTCAAATAGGTCAATCAAAACCATAGTAAAAATCCAACTCCTTCTATGTAAGCAATACCTAGAAATCAGAGTAATAGTGAGAAAATAGATTAGGTAGTGTGAGAAAATAGCTCCATACTGCATCACAGTCGTGGATTCATATAATGAGATATAGGAAAGCTAGTTTATGATTATTATACTACCATTTCCAAGTTATATGTTAAAACACCAATGCATGCTCGTGAAACACAAATAAACAGCCTACAAAAATTGGCTCTAAGCCACCAATCCAATAATCCAGGGGATAGGTTCTAAGCCCTAACAACTAGTGTAATCCCCTCCCCAACCTCCCTATATTTAAGCGTGAAACCACCCAAGAGGGACCATGTATCCCCAAGAACATAAATACAAGCGAGAAGGCAAGCAAGATAGGCTGTATAACAAAGTGATATAGGTACATGGCTGCAAACTAGTTACTAAATATCCAATATAAAAAGAGTAAGTTGTAGCCTACCTAGAGTCGATGGTAAACCTCAAGAAGCACACTGGATTATCCTAAAAGCACGATCAAGCTCAAAATTTGCACGAAGCTAAGAAAACCATACCCATGTATCAAGACGAGTAAAACAAGACTCATATTTCTATATATAGCAAGGTCAAAATCCAAACTAAAAAATGGGTTCATAAATCCTTGTAGCTCAAAAAAATGAAATACCTATACCAATATGTAGAACACAACTCATAAATCATATGGTAAAAGGTAGGGCTCAATCTGATTGATAGTAATAGAGTAATAAGCTAGGAGAGTTTATATAATATAAAAAACTTTACAACGAAAGACATATCAAGAAATTACCTTGTAGAAATGAGAGTTGAACCACCCAAATATGATTACACGGATCAAATATATAAATCAAACCTCTAAATATACTGGTTTAAGCTCTGTAGTAGAGAGGAAATTGAGAGAAATAAGAAAACTTCCGTCCAAAATGAAGAAGAAAACTTTTTACTTTACTTTAATTTTTTTAACAAAGACATATGGATTACTTGGTTAATCATTACCAAGAATACTAATTAATAACAAGGCATCTTTGGTGGCACGTCCCCATACTTTCACGTCCAATCTTTTTACCACATGTCACCACCTCAAGCACCTTCCAGTTACATTATTTATATAAACTCGTGGTAAAATAAATATAATTTTTGAATATACCATAATTAATAAATTATTTTTAGTAAAACTACCTCTTAAAATATTCATTTTCAATATATTTTTGAACACTCTATCTACGTTAAAATATTAATAGTTTTATAATTATTTATAAAAATAAACAAGTGTGGCACCATATTATTTGAAAAACTATGTTGTACTTATTGAAAATATATTTTTGAAAACACTAAAACATATACTTTTATTTTTTATTTAAGTAACAACATAATTATTATTTAAATTAAAAACAATTTAATCTAGTTGTATAACACTGCAACCACAAGCACCGAAATGGAAAAAGAGTCCAATTTCAACAACCCATATATGGAACTTTTATGTAATTGATATTCCAGACTAAAAAAAACTAATGAAATGGCTATTTGAGATCATACTAGTTGAGGAAAGCTCTAAGAATATATGAATAAGGAGGATTCAAGCTATAAAACC
>JBDJHY010822580.1:0-23852 GCA_039654485.1 Withania somnifera | reverse complement strand
CTTCTAGCCTTCCCAAGTAAATTGTGTCTTGCTAGGATCAATAGGATAGATTCCTGAATGTTTTTCTGTCTAATTCTGTCATAATTATGGATTTTCGGGCCTTTCTCATCTAGTATGATCTCGAATTTTCTTTTCATTGATTCCATTTGTTCTAGAATGTCATTTACATAGAGATTTCATATATGGAGTGCTATAATTGGACTCTATTTCCACTCTGTGTGCATTTTTTAAAATTTTCAAACATCTACCAGGATAAAGCCTACGGGGACCGATTTATCGGCCAGAAGGACCATAAATTAATACCAGTACCGATAAATCAGTTATTTTCACCGATTTATTGATCAAAGTTGTGTTGATCGGGTATAAAATGCTTTTCCATCTTTTTTCTTCAATTATTAGCAAAATCCTTATTTTTTCCTCTAATTTCTTTCATAGATTAAGTATTTTTGAAGGGATTTAACTAGATTCTACTCCGTAGAAATGTGTTACGGTGGTTATCCTATCATTTCCACAAAGTAATTATTCAATTCTTTATCTTAAAAACATCCCAGGCTTATATCTTTAAGTTTACCGTTAAATTTAGCTCTATTTTATACCATACAATGTACAAGATGTGATCTATGTGAGGGTATAAATATTTTCATTTCCCAAGCTATTAAAGTTTATGGAACCTATGTTAGCCGAGATTTTAACCCTGCTATTTATATAGAAATATGAGTCTTGTTTTACTCATATTGACACATGGGCTATATTTGATATTCTCCCAGGATTTCGAGCTTTGTACATGATTTTTGACATTTGTGACATACTGTTCGATGATATTTCCTGAATACAGGCCAGTTATGGTCTAGTTTTCCCAGATTGGTTATTGTTATTGTTATAGTATATGTATGGTAAATCTTTAGGTCGTGGTTGGAATGATTATTTGATCCCCGATATGCTTATTTATCCTGCCTATGGCCTATTTTTCTGGCTTGTATCTTTACTACTTTCCCTAGGGACGTATTGCCTTACCCACGTGTTTCACGCTGACTCTGGACTGTAGTGTGGTTGGGGAAGGAGTAACACCTTTGATGCTTATTTTCATACGTGGACTCTTGCCATAGTGAGATTGGGAGCAGATTAAACTAGTGATCGAGCTTAGCATATATCCCCCGATGTTGGCTGGTGGCATTAGAGATGATCTAGGTAGGCTGATTATTTGTGTTCTATTTGAAATATTGTGTGTATAATTGGGTAATGGGTGGATCTAGCCACAGTCAGTGGGCTAAAGTAGTGATTGATACTCCGCTACCTTACGCAGTGACCTCGTACTTAGCCGATCATAGTTATGCTGGTAGTGACTTCCTTTTAGGATGGGTTGTACCTTGCTGAGAATATGGCTATGTTGGGTAGGTAGAAACATAGTGTGGTGATATTTTGGCCTTGGTCTGGTACAATCCTGGGGTTATAAGGTGTATGGCTGAGCTATGATAGAGCTGTAGTTCTTTCTCTATATGAGTGTACTTGGGCCAATAGGCATTTGAGGCACCTTTGGTGCTGTTATCTAAGATTCAGGATCATGGTGGGGATAGGAGAGACTATGTTCATTCCAGATCTTGTTATCTGATCGATGGTTCAAATAAGGTCTTGATGGGAAATGGGTTCAATGTACTTATGCTATTGGTGTCTGCCTAAGGCCGGTATGATGCTATTTTACCTAACCATTTGAGACGATCCTCTTGTGATACTACTTGTATGGTGACAGTGTGGACCTTTCTATGAAGTGAGTTATTCCTGTACGATGATACTTAGTTCCCACCGAGATAAGATATATAGATTGAGCCTAGTGTTGGCAGTTTTGCCTTGATGACTATACTATTGGTAGGCTAGTTATGAGGTTTTTCATGTGGGTTCAAGTCCCTCCATGGACCCTATTAATTCATGTAGTTATTCTTGGACTATGATTAGTAGCCCTGGGGAGGGATATATGCGGGAGTAATGGTATATGGTTCGACTCCTTGGTGGATTCGCCTCGATTTAGGATTATCCTAATGAAGGAGCATTCCAGCACCACTACATAGGGTATGCGTCGAGTCCTTTATGGGTTCCTCTTGATTAGAGATCATCCTAGAGAGGGAAAATACCGGAATGTATATATATATATATGCTTTAAAATCCGTCTTGACTAGGAACTATCCCTTAGAGGGTGTACACCAATAAATAATCGTGCTTCTTTTATAGACCTATTGACTTGGGACAATCCCAAAGAGGGAACATATCAAATCTCCATCGTTTGATATGGTTGAATACTTTCCTTGTTCCCTTTATTGTTATATCAGTAGCTAGATTATTGATGTTAGTTGTACTGGTCCTATTTTCATTGGAGATAATAGGATTACAAGTATGTGTTATATGTGAGCACGAGTTCCTTATGACTCGAGTCAATGTTAGAGTGACCTTCCCTATTAGTGGATCCTCTTCACCTGTTATCTTATACTATATACATGAATGACTCTTACTTTGTCTTTGCACTCTTTTCTACTGTAGTTTCCATTCGGGGTGGACCATTTTTTGCACCACAACTCTACTTAATATTTTTCATATTTGCCTTATTGATGCTTACTGATGCTCCTACTAGGTACCCATTTTTTTTTGTACTCATGCTACATTTCTACATTTTTTCCTGATATAGGTACTAGTATGGTTATTCTAATGGACGTGATCAAGCGTTGTAGCTTTTATTTTCTAAAGATCCGGTGAGCACTTGGCATTCTTGCTGGCTGGTTTTCCTTTTAGTGGTGGAGTATCCTAAAATAAATATTTATGTACATGCCCACTAGGAGTTGTATTTTGTATTAATGTATATAGATGCTCTACAGCAACGATACCAGGTTTTGGGAGTTATTTTATTCTTGGTGTTTAGATTTTTAGATTTCTTTTATGTTTTCCTTCTTTTCTTTCTCTGCTTCACCTCTTTTTTTTTTTTTTTTTGGGTTCTTGCTACTGTCCCACCGCTATTCGCTCTAGGCAAGGATTAGGCTTATATATAGTAGAAAAATGTAAACTTCATCACAACTCAACTCTTGGTTCGTGATATTTATCCCGTAACTTAGGAGATTTATGCAGGATTTATCCTTGATTGCATCTCCACTTATTCGGTTGACTTAGAAAAAATATGGATTTTCAGTACTTGAATGATTGCGAGAATAGCTATCAAAATCTTAAACCTTTGTTGACTTCTACTACTATTTTTTACTTTCCCCAAGAAGGGTGAAGGCTTCACTGTTTATTTTGATGCTTTCAAATTTGGTTTGGGTGGAGTGTTGATGGAAAAGGGAAGGTTGTGGCCTATGTTACAAGACAGTTGGATGGTCACGAGTATACTTATCTACTCACGATTTGGAGTTGGTTGTATTGGTGTTTGTGTTGAAGTTTTGGAGGCATTATCTCTATTGTGTGCATAGCGAGGCATTCACCAATCATAGGAGTCTTTAAAACATTTTAAGGTAGAAGAAACTTAATTTGAAGTAGCGTCATTGGTAAGAGTTTCTTAAGGACTATGACATTTGTATCAGTTGGGCAAGGGGAATGTGGCGGTGGATTCCCTTAGTAGGAAGTCATTGAGTATGGATAATCTAACTTCTATTTGAGTTGAGGAGCTGACTTTCACTAGAAATATTTAGATTCTAGCCAACAATTTTGTTAGTTTTTATATTTTTGAGGATGGTAGGGTACTATTTGTTTGGAGGCCCGATCTTCTTTGATGGAGTGGATTTTTTAGGCTCAGTTTGATGATGCTAGTTTGAGGACTATTAGTGATAAATTTTTGTAGGGAAAGGTCATAGTGGCAACATTGGATTCTGAGGGTGTCTTGATTAGAGACTAGATTTGTGTCCCTAAGTTCGGTGACTTAGTTAGACTAATTTTAGACAAGGCCCACAACTTTAGGTGTTTTGGCCATCCGAGAGCAGCGAAGATGTATCATGACTTGAGTTAGCGTTCCTGGTGGTGTGACTTAAAGAAAGACATTACATATTGTTTTTCTAGGTGCTTGAACTATTAGTAGGCAAAGTTTGAGCACCTGAGACCGGGTGATGTACCTCAAAGGATGCTGATTCAAATATGGAAAAAGAGAGCACATAGCCATGGATTTCATAGTTGGTCTACCTGGCACTTTAGGTGGTTTGAAATCTACTTGGGTGATTGTTGACCGATTGACCAAGTCACCAAACATTAGTCCTATTAAGGAGGGGCATAGTTCTTTAGAGTTTGCTAATATTTACAACTACCAGATTGTTCGATTGCTTGGAGTTCTTATATCTATGGTATATGAGCGAGGTACCTAGTTTACTTCAAACTTTTGGAGTACTATGCAGCATGAGGTGGGCACTCAGTTAGATATGGGCACAACTTTTTCATCCTTAGAAAGATGGTCAGTCTGACATACTATATAGGTATTAGAAAATATGCAACGAGCATGTGTTATTAACTTCAAAGATCATTGGGAATGATTCTTGTTGCTTTGGGAGTTTGCCTATAATAATAGTTACCGTTCAAGTATTGATGGATATTTTTGAGGCATTGTATGTAAGGAGGTGTAGGCCACCTATTGAATGATTTAAGACCTCTAAGGATTGGCCGTGGGGTAGAGAATAGTTGTGGGAGTCGATGGAGAAAGTTAGATTTATGCAGACTATACTTCTTACACCTTAGAGTAGGTAGACGAGTTATGCTGATAAAGAGAGTTTGAGATTTGGAGTTCATGGATGGTGATTGAGTATGGCTGAAGGTGTAACCTATGAAGGGTGTTATGCAATTTGGGAAGAAATTCAAATTTAGCCCTAGATTCATTATTCTTGAGCGGCAGGATTAGGTTGCTTACAAGTTAGATTTTCCACCTGGTCTATCAATAATGCATCGGTCTTTTGTATTTCGATACAATGGAAGTGTATGCTTGATGAGTCGTATAAGATCCAGTGGAATTATATAAGCTAATACCCATATTTGGCATTTGAGGAGACGACTGTGGAAGTTTTGGGTAGGCAGGTTCAAAAGATAAGGACTAAAGATATACCTCTAGTGAAGGTTCATTTAACGCTCCAACCAACCGAGGAAACTACTTGGGAGATCAAGTCTGATATGGTTCATCGATACCCTCAACCTTTTGACTCTTCAGGTATTTATTCTTTTGTATGTTTGAGGAAGAACATAATTTTTAGTGGTCGATGACCCGAGAACTAAATCTTTTAGTTCCATCAGCTCCGGATGTGAAATTCGGTCTAGGAGGACCTTCGCCCTCGATTTTTTATCTTTTCGTGACAATTTTGAGTAGTTTGATGGGATAAGTTTGAGGTTTAGAAGAAATGGTTGACTTAAGTCAATATTTAAGGTTAAAGTGCTCGAGTTTGAAATCTTATTATTCTGTTGGTTGTGAGGTATAGTTTTCGTCTAGAATGAGTCTCGTTTAGTTCTCGAGGTTCCTTACATTTTTCTTGTTTTTTGGTGAATTTAGTTAAAAATGGCCCTTAATGGATATTAGGTCAAGAAGACCTTGGATTCATATTTTGATGGTTCCATTGAGTCCAAAACATTGAATTTAGAATTGTTACATATATAATTTATTTGTACAAGATTTCGAACGAATCCTGAGGGTCCATTCGGAATCATTTTTTACTTGCAAAGTTGATATTGTTTTGGTACTTCTACTATCACCATTCCTCTTTTCCAATCAAGAGGTTGGACGCATTCATATATGTTTTGGATTTGGCTACATTGCATTCGCGGGCTCTCCCCTATATTCACAATGTGTAAATTAATTTGTGGACCTCGATCGCGACACATTGGTCATGACCGCGATAAAAGAGAAGGAAGGACTAGGTTATATTAAAGGACATTGAACGCAGCCAGTCCATCACGAATGGTTGAGACCATCAAGCAGAACTGCGATTGTGGTGGTCCCTCCACAAACACGGGGAAGGGACTGTTCAATAGCTATATTTTTAAAGGATAATTTCATAAACTCTTCTTCCTTTTCATGCAAATCCACCCCCAATTTGGCAAAGAATAAGAGAGAAATTTGACGGTATCAATTAGGAAATGATTCTTAACCCTTTATTTTTATCAATTCCCATTAACTTTAACATGATCATCACTCCAAAGCATGAAGATTTTTGAACTAAAAATGATGTTTTAAACTTGAACAAGAAAGTTTGAGAACCTTGATATTGGATTACTAAATGGATTGCGTTCCTGATAAAACATGATATTTAGATTCTCAAGTATGGCAATGTATTTTGCAATAAAATTTTAATTTTGACCTTGTAGGCCCGAGATGGAATATTTAATAAAGCTATGAAATATCTAAATATGGGTATTTATTGTTGTATTTCATTGTGTATATCATGTTTTGTGACTAGAACACGCATAGTCAGAGGCATTGTGAAAGGGAAAAGTTTATAAGTGATCATTTTTCTTTGTTTCCAAGGAAAGTTGAGATTATGTGGTCTGTTTAGAAAGTATTAATGCTTGATTTTTAGATTAATTTCATTGGGAAGTAATTCATGTTTGGTGAATTACCATGTGGGTTAAATGAAGAAGCCCACTCGGGTATTAGACTTCAATATGTGTTTAATATGAGAAATTATTTGATAATGTGATTCAATGGTTGATTGTTGTGAATTATCTTATTGATTTTGGTCTTAGATGCTTTTAATGAGCCTAATTGTGTTGGAAATTATTTCTAGTTTTGATATTTAAGATATTCTATGGTGATTCTTGATCTCTATTGAGAAACGCCCGATTATGACTTGATAGTAATAGTGCCTTCAATAGGCTTGATTGAACATATTGGTAAATATGTATTATGATTAGTTATATTGATTTGATTCTTTTGAAATTGACTTTTATTGTTACTTTAGATCGGGTATCAAGCCGGTATGATATTGTAAATCTCTATTTTGGATCGGAGTGTCTTGCCGACACAATATTATAAAAACCCTATTTTGGATTAAATGTTCTCATTGGCACTATATTGTATATGTTATTATGGATTGTGGTGTCTCTCTAACCCTATTATTATTATTATGTATCAAGTACCACGCTAGTACAGTGCATGGGCTATGTGATCCCCCTATTATATCCTAACTATAATAAATATTGGCAGAGAGTATGTACGTATAGGAAAAACCTGCATCATAATAATATTTGCATTGCATTGAATTATATCGAATTGTGACTTCGATTTAATTAATTTTTCTTTTTGATACTTGGCATTCGATATTTGGTGATGAATTGAGACTATTAGTGATACTTGGTTGAACTGATACTTCTTGTTCTGATTTGAGCTTATTTCTTGTGTTCTGGAACTTCGTGAATGTTGACACTCAATGTTGACCCTCCCTACTATTTTAGTTATTAATCTTTAATTCATAAACAATTTAAGTAATTGATTTGAGAAATTAAGGAAATTTTTAAAATAATTAACTACAAAAGTTAGTCTTTGAAAAAAAATATATATATCTACATATCTGATATATGGTTTGATATATATTATTTAAAAATAATAATTAAAGGGTATTTCCTGAAATTGAGATGAATCTAATTAAATTTGTTGTTTTTACAAAATTAATTAAAATCAGGTAAAAAATTAATTAATAATTTTACCAAAATATTTTTTGCAAAAATAATATTGTAACTATTTTTATTAAAAGATCGATTAATTAATTTAAGTCGATTCATCTCAATCAACCTTTATTTTAGTTCAGTGTGGCTAACTTTAAAATTACATTTTGACCAATTTTATTCCAAAACATATACATATATGTTTTGTTTCCTTACACGTGCCAAAAGAAAAAGAAATTTCCTCCTACGCACCTTCTCTTGTCTTTCCTTGATGGTTCCTTCCACAATGAACAACAAACAACTTCCATCCAAGGACATCCAGCATTCAATAACAAGGCTAAAAAAATAAACTCACAATCATCCTTCAAACGGTGCTCTTAGTTCCAAACTCATCAAAAGAGTTCTTAACAACGATAACCCTTAATCTTGGTACGATTTTTCTGCATCATTTGATTCTAGAATGATCATACTCTATATAGGTGTCCATTGAACGGTAATATTCCTCATCTATCCGTTTGAATTTTGAATTTCTTAGGTTTCCCCGCTTTTTTTGTTCAACATTCCCTCTTATATATACTCCTTAGCCTTTTATTTTAAGGAAACAATGGAGACTAGAAAAATATAAGTCAAAAGTAGAAGCTAAGAGAGTCGTAGTATAGAGTTGAGCACAGAAGCAACTAAGAATATAGAATATAGGGAGAATTTTGGGCAGCTAGGGCTTTTGGTTGAAAATGAAAACAAGAAATGGAGCTTTAGGTTTGGATGTTGAGTTTCTTTTAGTTCCAAGCTTTTTTATAATTGGACGAGGTATTATTTGAGTGGCCTCTAACTCCTATGACATTTCATTAAAGAAGAGTTACTTATGTCTAACAGGGAGTTGGAGGTTTGAGAGGTCTTTCGTGTTATATGATTTTTCAAAAAAATGGTAACATTCCTTAATTTTTTGGTCATATTTTGCAGCCCCGAAAAAGGTAAAATGCTTCATTACAGTAATTTCTTCTTAGTATTATTTATTTGTTATGAATATAGCTGGTTTTAGATTGTTTCTTTCACTTGTGTGTTTTATATGATGTTGCTTTGTTGACTTATTTTCTTATGGTTTGAAGATTAGCCAGTAGGTGAAATAAGTTTTTCTTTTAAATGGTGTTCATTTTTAGTGTTAAAAAGTTTGGAATTTGTAGAACACTCTGTTTGGATTAATTAGTATAGATTTGGCTTTGAGATTCCTTAATTGTTAAATTATTAGGCTGAGAATAGAGGTCTTGCATCTATTTACTTGAATGCTTATAGCTTACATGATAGCATGATCTTAGTAATGGTAGAACTTGTTCTTTTTTAACAGAAATAACCTATGGGAAATTTTGTTTTGATAGAATTTAGAATTTAAGAAGTATAAAAATGTGGCATGCTACTTGTACTAATAACCCTCTGTGAACATGTGATCTTAACTAAGACCTATTTTAGGTTCCAAATGATAGTCATGTCTATATAAAATATACTTTAAAATGGGATATGTGAACCCTGCTTATTGTTCCGAAATACCATGGACTACTTATGAATCATGCTACACTTCTTGTAACTTAAAGCACATGCTTCCCTTTATCTTCTATGACAACTTGATTATGAATTGGTGATTGTTTCCTTAGCTAAAGGACACTGAGTATCTACTTAATCCCCTAATATACTGATTTGACTATGAATGTATTATGAAGTTTGGAGTTTTTGAGTCCAAATGGTGTATGTTATGTTTTTCATATGACTATTTCCCCTGGATACTTACTCGGTGTTCCTTTATAATTTATCTCATAACCTTTTTTAGTGTACATATCTTATTGATTTTTCATAAATTTAGGTCTGAAAACTTGAGTATTGTATGGTTAATCTATAAGGTATAAAATTTATCAAAGTTGACTATTACATGGCAAATTCCTGTATGCATGTACTTGCTTATGCATCATAATATCATATCTGGAACCCTGACTATCACCAGTGGTATCCTAAGAGCTAAAAATTTAAATTTGAGTTAGATTGATCATTATTTGTATGATTCCAATAATAGAGATTGAGACATGCTAGTCCTATTGTTAGTACCTCTTATTGGTTTTTACTGAGACTAATTAAGGAACTAGAATGTGTCTTAATATCCACCTAGCCTTTCAACTGCTGGACAGTTGTATGTTGACTATTCTTTGTCTCTCTTGAGGTATCAGTAGCTGTAGTTAAAGTTAGAATTCTTTTTATTTGAAATCTAAGTTCAAATTATAAGTTATGCCTTATATATTGAACTAGTTAAGGTTACTATTATGTCAAATCAGTATGATGTAGTTTACCGATAAAAGTTTGTGAACCTGTTCTTTTGTATGCTTCACTGCCTATCTATGTTTATGCTAAGTCATCAATGTGCTTTTGTATGCTAGGCTAAAGGATGACATATTCTATTAGAAAAAATGTTATCTTGAAAATATCTTAATGTTGAGATTTAAAAACAGTCTTGATTGTTCTGTTTACCTTTACTTATTTCTAGCAAACTGAGATCATGTTTTTCTAAAGGCATGAAAAATGAATGTTGAACATACTTGTATTTAGGTCATTAATAGGAATAGGAGGAATGCTTATTTAATCTCTACTTGAAATTAATTAATATTTAAATGTCCACCTAGAGTCCACTTGAACCAGTTTTGAAAGAATACACCTCTAGAAGTTAATATTATGTTTAAAGAAAGTCATTCATGATATATTTGAGCAGGTATAATCCCCTTATCTTGTGATACATACTCATATTTCACTGTATCTTATGATTAGTTTTTATTTTATCTTCTATTAGAAGCTGTAATTGAGTTGTTACCTAAGTGAAGGATGCATTTGATGACTTGTATGTTATCCTTGTGAATTGTTGTAGGATTAATTTGTATAGTCTGTCCTTAGTGACTTGTATAGATCTCTAGCCTTTGTGTAGTCAAGTGCAAATAATCTGAATATAGTCCTTAATAATCCTATTGAATATAGTATACTTGCAATATGCTATGTTAGTATAGTTCCCACATGCCTTTATTATGTGAACCAGTTGATGAGAATCTGTAAAACATTAGCTTTGTTATTTAAAATGGTATACCCTGAGATGCCGGCCAATTGGTGTGATAATTTGAATTATATAAAACAAAGGTTTGTAGGTTAACTATAAGGTGGAATCTGTGGTTGCATATTATTGAACTGATTTGTGTAAATGCCTGCATTTAATTTATTTAATTACTATGTACAAAAGTTTTAAACTTGTTAATGCAATGACCCTTATGTTCATTTATGAGAATTATGCAATGTTTTGTATTCTAGAGCTTTCCAGCAGCTACACCAGGTCATTTATGGCTTTTTAGGACCGATATTCAAGTTTCCTTGGTGGCTCGATTTAGATTTGTCTCACTTTACCTATTTTAGAGCCTAAACTAAGTTCTCATTGAATTTACTGAACTTTCCTCCAAGACAAGCTCGAAATCAAATTATAACAGTTTCGTTAGCTCTAGAATGCCGAATAAATTCTAGATGGACCTTAATTACGTGTTTCAGGGCTTTATTTCGAGTTTGTGCTAAATTATGGTGTTTCATTTCATTTAAGGCCTAATTTTGAGTTGTGATGGTCTTTTGGTGTGCGGAGTGTCAAAATGGGATTTTGACACTTCCATTAGCTCCGAAATTGTGATGTCATGGTATTTTTGAGGTGTTGGATGGAACTTTTAGTATTTTAGGCTTAGAGGTTGACTTGGCCAATATTTTCCCAAAATAATCTCGTATCCCGATTTCAACTGCAGTGTTGAGTCTAAAATGTCATTTCGGGTGTGCATGCATAGTTTATTTGAGTATATTGGACTCTGAACACATTTCGAGTGGTTATCCGGAGTATTTTTGCACTTAGCTATTTTCTATCAAAAGATGTATCTGGTGAAGTTAAAGTGTCCATCACGATTGAGGAACAATTCTACTCGATCGTGATGCTTCCAGTTTTCCTTCTACGCAATCGTTTCCCTAAATCACACAATCATGAAGTGCTATCCTTTTTACGCATCACGATCGCGTTACCTTCTTCCATGATCATGATATGTTCCTATTATGTCCTTAAGCGCCATAGTATGCCCTTACCAACGCAATTATGAAGCCTTAATAGTCCTATATTTATAGCGATAGCAATGTATTCTTTCGTGATTGCGATGACCAGGTCACGAACTCTATGAGATCATGACATAATTTCACTCTATTGCAATAAGTAATACTTGGCAATATAAATATTTCGTGCATGACTTTCAATTCCTTCCACAGTAAAACCTTCATGTTTTCACTTTGTTTTTGGGTGAAATTCATCCAAAAATTTCAACAAAGGTTGAGGAAAAGTCTTAACGTTTTCCTTTCGTATTTCCCAACTATTGGTAAGTCTTCGTATCCTTTTTAATTCTTGAAAGTTGAAGATTTCTCCAATATTGGCCCCAATTGTGAAAACTTTGAATTCTCAAATTAATTCATATATTATTGGATAAATTATTGTCCCTTGAGTTTACTTCACTCTGTAGTGTAGATACTTTGTTGAATTCTCTCATTTAATTCCTTAAAAGCTTGAATCTTTGACCCTTTGTAATCAAATCAAAATCAGGCTATTTTGAGGACCTTCCTGCACTCGAATAGTGCTTATTTTTTTTTATCACTAGGAACCCTTTGGCGAAGTTTGTCTTTGATTTCGGTGAAAGGGGCCCGCAGGCCATTTTACGCCCGATTTTTGGCCAAGTCCAAAACATAGTATAAATTATATTGTTAGACTCCTATTGGTCTCTGGATTCTTATTATTTGAGTTTTAGAGTCGTTGGAGACCATTTGCTACAAGTCAGGTTTATATTTGAAATATGTAGCATTTTGTTTTTCGAACGATAGGTAGGATCCGTGGAGCTATCTCTGGGTATATATCTTTGATCATTGTACTAAATAACATCAATGGAATGGGTTTATAGGTTTTTACTATGTATTTGGACCACTTCTTTATTTCATCCCCCATTTGTTCCCTATATTGGCATTCGGTTTAATACGACATCTGTGACTTAGAATTGGCTATATCATGGTTGTAAGATGACTCTAGAAGTTGTAAAAAGCTAATGCGTGTTAGTTTTTGGTTTTTCACTCTTGTTTGGGTTATGTATTATGCTGCTAGCCGTAGTTTAGTTGCGTCTGTGCAGGGGATAGGTTGGCTATGTATATTATGTGTTGCTGCATTCATTCTACGAAAGGTTGAGCCACATGCTCCGATATGAGAGGGAATTGGGGCTAGGCCCGTATCACCACTTTCTTTTTATGTCATTGAGTGTTGATACTTGTAATAAGTATAATATTGGATAATGACATAATATATGATAACTTGGAATATTCTAATAGTAATGTAAGTTGAAAGAGCTTTTAACCGTCTTAGACTCAGAAACTGTACCGAGCACATGGTATTAGTATTTTCACTTTTTTTAGTCCAAACTTCACACCCTGGCATCGGGTAATATCATTTGACTAACTAATGCTGGGACTTGAGTCTGACTATGTTCGACAATAAGTGCAGCCTCTGACACATGAGTCCGTCGTCGTATGGTAATGAGTACAACATTTTCAACATTTATCACACCTATTAGATTGGAGACTTTGATGATACTTGTTCCCTTTAGGACGTTAGTGATATAACTATATCGAGGCGTTGGATGTCATGACTTGCCGAGATTATAGCTTGAAGATACTATTGTTATGTGGCATTGGATGCCAGATTGTAAGACATTTAAAGGGTCTGTGACTGGGGGATGTGAGATTATGATGATATTAGAGATTGTACATGGTAGGCATACCTCCATGGACCTTGACTCTGGGTTACGATGACTTGAGGGGTAAAAGATGGAGCAGGGATATACAAAAACTAAGATTAACCTTCCATGGATCCTGCCTGCTGGGCCTAAGGGTACTGGAGAAGGAACGTACATAGGGCTTGTTACTTCAAGGTGTGTATTTACTTTTCTGCACTTTTTTTCTTCAATAGACACCTACTCATATGTGGAGGCCTACGAGTGAGCGTGTTTTCTATGTATTAATTTACTTATTATATTACTTTAATTATTTCTTAATTATCATTATTGTATAAATGTGAGACTGTCTTTCTATGTGGGATATTTTTGCAAAATCTCATTTGACTATTTATTCCATTCTTACTTGAGGTTACCAGTATACAGTCCATGTCCTCTCCTTGTCTATTTATCACTCTTTTTGATTAATTAGTATTGTTATTTATACATATCATTACATGGATTTGGGTACGTTCTTTTCTTTTGCCTGTGATCCTGTTCTGATGTTTTTGCTAGCGAAGACATGCCTATTTATTTACTTGCTTCCTATCTGAGTAGCTAACTCCTATGTTATATCATTTGCATCCATGACCTTACTTTTTTGTATTTCATTAATTAATGTTTTTATGATTGACTGTGCCTAGTAGGCCCTCGAAGCCTGCTGGGTGTAGGTTGGTTCGGCGACTTATACTCATACTAATCTTTCTCCCATGGTGCAGATTCGAGTTCTAGCTCCTGGCTTTGACTTACGGATTGTTGTTCGTGCTTACTTGCTATTGCTTTCAGAGATACAGGGCAAGACTGATGTCCAGCTGTCGCTGTTATCTATTCGAATAGGAATTGTCTCTTTTGTACTTTCAGAGACATAATTATAGAAGATTTTTTCTTATACTCTATACTTAAAGGCTTTGTTTATTTACACTGATACTGAGTTTTGGTAGTTCATTGATCTGTTATTATATTCTGCTATATTTACCATATCCCCTTTCCTTTATATTGTTATTGTACTTGTGCATTATACTATTATGACTATAGCCCTCCACTTCGATTTCGGACTATAGTTGGTTATCTAATTGGGATAGTAGGTGCCATCACTATCCCAAAAATCGTGTCGTGACAGTTTTCTTTGCCCATGTATACAGCTATTGAGATTTTCTCTCGGTTGGTTTAAATGCCCAATCATTGCCAGCCTTTACCCCAAGTAACCCCTGCAATATGTCTTCCCCTATCCCTAAAAACTGTAGCATAAGTTTCAAAGATTTAAACATGTTTTTACCATAGTAGCATGTTAGAAGTTGTTTCCTTTATATTCTATGTCGTGTTATGTATATAATTTTGCATAAAATTTTCTAAGTGGACTCCACTAGAATACCTTATGTTTTTAGCTTCCCTTGATAACTATATGCTAATCTGTTGAACGGTTTAGCAAATAACTGATGTGTTAGCCCTCTATGAAGGTAATCACTGAGCATTTAGTATGTTTATTATTGGAACTTGAATTATTCTATTTTAATATCATGTGACTGATCTTTTTCTGTGATTCGATCAAATTAAACCTTGAAAAGTTGAGGCCCCTAATGAGTTAATTTGATCTAAGTGATAGTCATTTGGTTTCTTTTGTTTGGTAGCGTCATAAATAGCTAAAGAGAATTGGTTGTTTCTTCCCACATTAAGTGTGATGTATCTTGTCTCTATAAAATGACATGATAATGTAATAGTCCTATGGTGTTGTAAAACTTCATTGTATATTTCAACTACCCTAGAAAGGTCTATGACCCTCCATCTATTCCTAATTATCTGTTCATTTGAGAAAATTTCTTATGAATTCAACTGGTAGGTATTTATATATCTTCCCTGATTAAAGTATATAAATGGCTCACATTTTTAGCATTCATATTAGGACTGGTTTGTTTTTAGTTTTGTTAAAATTCTTATATGAGTATTGGAAGGTTTCTATCCTATCTGTGTTTGTCTTGCATTAATTTGGCTCAGGGAATTGTCTTAGTATGATGTCTTTTAATTCAAATCTCTACAAGTTACATCACATGCAAAGATTGTCTTGTTTTGCCTAGATCTTAACTTCATAATTAATTATTATTATATTTAATGCATAACTAGTGTGAATTCTTGCAAGTGTGCATGAATTCAAATACTTATGTGCACAATTGTTCATAATAATGTGAACCTTGTAATATTAGCATGATCCCTCAATATCCTTGTCTTACGAAACTAATATGGTGGAATTTGTAAAGAAGTGACCCTGTTACATTAAGTTGCATGCTACCCTACTCAATAATACCATTACTAGCTAAGCTTGTCTTCTTTCTTTCTTGACTATCTCATATATAAAGCTTGTTCAAATTGATTAGTTAATTCAATTTTACTTACCAGGTTCTAGGTATGTCGAAAAAAAATAAATATACAATATTGGTCAACCTTCTCCTTATGACTGTGATTTTCCCACTTTACCTAGAACTACTTGCCTACTTTTTGACATGAAATTTTCTCTAAATGGCGATTCAATAACTATATGTTCATACCTCATGTTGCTACCTTAGTTTCATGTTTTGCAACCAAGTATGTATCTTCTCACACAGCTGATTATGTGTTTTCCTACTCTACTATGTCACTTACACTTGTATGATTATTTGATACTTATAGTGTTTACTTGATATTCATAAAATCAGAGTCTATGCCTTTTGCTATTGATGATTTTCTCATTTGAGTTTGCATATATTAATGTGAAGTATGTTTTCCAATCGTATATCCTATATTAATTTATTAAATTAGATACACTAATCCTTATTTTCTTTTCTTTGCATGACGCCCTCCTCCGAGTCTCATGGAGTCCCTTATTGCATCTCTTAGGGTCTAAGCCCCAGACTATCGAGTCAACCTCAATTAGACGCAAGAAACTAAATATTTGAAGACTTTCAGAAGAAGTAAAACTGGGCCCCAGATCGGATTTTCAGGCGCATCCCTTGAACCCTATCTTTACTTTATCCTGCATTCTTAGTTGACTTAATTTATATCTAATACTAAAAGATTGCAAAATTTTATCTAAAATAAATTGCCACATATGTAGTCTCTTCTATATTTCTTTGATTTTTATAAATATTCAATTTACTTAATCAATTCATTTTGTTTTATTTTAAAAATTGAAACAAATAGAGTTAAGTCTTCAAAAATCAAGAAATTATATCCTTAATATTGATTAGATCTCAAGTTCTTAACAAAATAATCACTATATATTATAAAATATTTGCGAAAAAATAACTCTTCTCTTTCTATTAATAATGTTTTCATAAGGGCAGTGGTATTTGCAAATGTGGAAAAATATGCTTGTCTCAAAATTCAATTATTCTGGGCTTGTTTTACAACATAACAATTATTTTTAAGTAATCATTTCTTATGAGAGTTAGAAAATTTTGTATAACCCGTCAAGGGATGTTCCAAAGGTGCCTTGAAAACCTTCCTCGTGATATTATAGAATCCTTATGCAGATATCTTTATGCTTTGGATTTTGATCATGTTTTCAAAATTTTAGTTTTTATTATAGTTTTCTTGAGTTCTTAAAAAAATTATGTGGTGGATCTGTTATTTCAATCTATTCTAAGATCCTCTTACGATTCCTAAGAGTTTGACATTAAGCCATTTTTTTTTGAAAAAACATATATTTTTCCTTATAAATAAGTATAAAAGGGAAGTAAAAAGAGATGGTGACTCTACTGGGGATTTGTTTAAGATTCTAACTTATTTTTATAAATCTCAATGACTAATACCATGTTTTATATGATAACATGTTTATTTTTTTCAAACTAAACTATCATTACGTTCTAAATGACATATTCCAGCAAGTTGGCGTTATTATATTGTCCTTGCTCAGGCTATGTCATTCCTCACACGGCCTTCCGTTATGAAAGTAAACCTTTTTCTTGACTAAACGAAAAGAATATTGGTACACACTGCGGCTAATGATTGTCCGATTGGCTAGCCCATATAAGTAATTGTTCAATTCAAAAGCCCAGTCTTAGACACCTAAGATAGAGTCAAACCAAAATCTTGAATTTGGGTGTTGGCCTAGGATAATCCGGTAACTTGGAGGGTACAGGCCCATTAGAAGACCTACCTTAGTTCACTTGGCTTTAATTCAATGTAGGACATTAATAATTATGTGAATTGAAGGATAATTTGTTGTTTGAACTCGTTAGTTATTATAGGGGATTTTAAGATTTATCTATTTACGAAGAGATGAAAGAAAAGAAAAAGGAAAAAATACAAAAACTTATGTTTCCTTTATAGTTGAGTGCTAATGAAATGTTTTTGTAAATAAAAAATTGGTTAAAGAATTATCCTTCGATACGTTAGACCTACCTTTGGCATATAAAATATCACATATATTTTAGGGTGCACTTTGTATTATTTGAGCATTATGTGCTATCTAGTATGCCTTTTGTGTAACTGTTTGATTATGTGTCTAAGTACACATATTTTGCATCAGACTTAATTGATCCGTTAAACCATTTTCAATTCTTAGAGCATCAATAGGCTTATAAACTCAGAAATCCAAGATTCCTGAAAATACTTTCCCGAGAGACCACTTGCAAAATTCATAACCCAATGTTTTCTAAATAAGCTATCAGCTTATCATTCAATTCATGTTCATCACAAATTTCCTAAAAAACATGTTAATATCAAGTTGTTCCCATTTTGACTTTTTGTTATGACTAACAAAATGTCTGTTCAAAGCCAAATATAATCCCAAAATTCCTTTGTTTTTTAAAAACTCCCTAAATACACACCTTACTCAATTTCTCTGTCAGCAGGTTGACTCGTGTTGAACATAAAATATAAAGGAGACTAGAACGGGTTAGAGTTTGTTGTTTAACATGAATTTTATTTTTCCAAGTCAATTATTCTCTTTCCAATAATTCGTCTTTTACCTCTTTATTCTTAAACATCTGATCCTATTAAACATTCTCGCCTGTAAATATTATTTCTTCTCGAAGCCTCAGACCAATCTTACTTGGAGAAAAACACATGTTGTTTTCTTATATTGATTCCCTAATTAATCGTTATGGTCAATAAACTAACCTTTTACCTTTTGACTTTTTCTTTTCATTTAAAAAGGGGAGAGGCTGATTTGTATGGGTAAATAACGGACCCGCCTTAAATGTTCAAAGCTCGTTGCAGTTTTTGACCACATGGGGACATACATAATATAAATAAGGGTGACGAAAACAGCATTGCAAATTTTTGAGACCTCAAATCATAGTTATTGTATGAGAGGTGATAAGGTTAATGAATGTTTGATCCAAATTATCAACTCGTAAATAGGAAAGAAAATTACCAAGGATTTTGTAATGACGGAGGCTATGATAGATACATTTCTTGATAATCAAGTAAAATCACCATCTTTAATTACACCGTTAAACTTATATATTCCTGACCATTCCTATACATATGCCAGAAAACCCAAAAATATTTTTCCAACTTCGCCTTGATCTTAGACATATTTATATGCCTTAACACCATTTAATTCCCAATGTGATTAGCCACTAACCAATGTGATTAGCCTATATTAGGTATGTTTTGAGCCTTGAGGAATATAGATCAAGAGGGAATTGAAGACGGATTGAGAAGTTAAGATATGCAAGAAAATAAGCCCTATCACAATAGGGATCACGACTGATGGCCTGCCCATCAGGATTGGGATTACGCGTCATCCCCTGTTCTACTAGGCAACATGTGTCTTCAAATTGCAGGACTAGTTGAGGGAAATTTGATCTTTTTTCTTGGGCATTTATATAGGCCTTAAGGTGATGTTTTTGGTCAGTATGCCGCACTTGGGGATTGAAAACATCAAGTAGAATAGATATTCAAGCAACCTAGAGTTACATCTACTAATCAATTTCTGTACGTAAATGTTATGAATGTTATTTTCTAAATTGGACATGGTTATTCTTGGCTAAAAACACTTGTTCTAAGGTTATGACTAGAACATGTTGTATTATATTGGTTTGATATAAACTAGTAATTATTTCTCATTATTGATATTTCTTATGCTTTGTAATTAATGTGTTCTAATCGCTTGGCCACCTTAGAATAATTATATAGCTATATAGTGATCTTATCCGATAATATTATAAGTGGAATGGAAGTGTAAGACATGAACGTGTATTTATTGCCTCACTTGGATAAATAGGGAAGATAACGATAATGCATTTATGTTAAGTCATCACAACACACGTCGATCGAACTAGTTGTGTGATTCTATAAATAGTGAATAGAGGACAATCAATCCGTAGTCATAATTTCAATGCTAGAACAACAATTAGAGAGATAATGATGTTTATGGAAAACTAAGATTGTATACGAATGTCTGCAATGCCAGCATTGGAACGGTTTCTTATATCGACATTACTTCACTGTTTCACCACAAGTCTCATGTAAATATCCTTAGTTACATTAGAATAATACAAAACTAATCAACTTCTTATATTGTTACTTCCAATCGCATATATATTGAGTTTCTTATAAGAAGCATTTACAAAACTAATTCACAATTCCAAGTCCCTGTAGGTTTGATATCCGGCTCAAAAGAGACACTATATTATTTGTGAGACCATGTATACTTGTGTGTGTGCTGGAAGCCAACAAGTTTTTGGCGTCGTTGCTGGGGACTTGGAAATTAGTTAGTTTTTGATTTTTGTGAGATATTTTTATTGTGAAATTGTTAACGGCTTGATCTTACCTGTTTTAATTTTTTTAGGAATTATTATTGGTAATCTGGAATATAATAGAGATTTTGTTGAACCCTTTTAGGAAATGGTTTATACATCAACAACGAAGGACCGAGGTGTTCTCCCATTCTGTTACACACTCTTAAATAGATCAACCAACAATTGTAGTACTTGCTGAAATGACAGCTCAGAGATCAGTCCGTGAGGTTTCTATTCCAAGGTCTACGAAATCAGAATATGGTGCAACTCTTACACACTAGTGGGCAATTCACTGGTCTCACTCATGAAGATCCGCAGCAACACATTAAAGATTTTCTAGAGATCAGCGATACTTACATTCCAGACTTTATTCCCATTCTCCTTGCTTGGTGACGCAAAAATGTGCTTAGCTGCAGAGCCACCAAACTCTATTCTTTCATGGAAGGTCTTAGAAAGGTAGCTCTTGATCAGATTCTTTCCATCCGGGAAAACACAAGGCTGAGGAGTGAAATCCTAAGCTTCAGATAAAATCTGGGCTAAAATCTCTACTAAGTTTCAGAAAGGTTTAAACATTTCTCAAAAATTGTTCTCATCATCCGCAATCCAACTAAGTATGGTTTCAAACTTTTATTGAGGCATTGGAACCAAATTCAAAAATATTTCTAGACTCAACAGCCAGTGGACCGGCCTTGGAGCAAACATATGATGAGATGTATAAACTATTGAATAGGATTGCCATAGTTAATTCGAGCAAATGGTAGAAAAAATATTGCCAGGGTTATGGAGTTAGATGCGGTCACATCCTTGTCAGCACAAATTTAATCTCTCCAAAACAAGTTTGCACAAACTTTTGGATAGAAACAATAACAAGTTGTAGTGAATTCAGTCCAATATTAGGCTATCAATTGGTGTGAGACATTTTGGGGAGGCAATCATATGTCTGTTGTATGAGGGGCCAACCCTAATTCGAATAACATCGTAGCAGCGCACAGAAAGGTCAAGGATAACAATTTTGTGGTAACACTTATAACTCCAGCTGGAAAAACAACCTAAATTTCTCTTGGGGTGGAAATCAGAATCAGAAACATCAACAGGGTCCATAAAAGTATAGAAACCATCAGTCTAATCAGCAACAGGAACCCAAATTCAACCAGAAGAACTATGGTACTTCACAGAATATCCAACCCGATAAAAGTATAGAAGAGATGCTGAAAAGGTTACTAAAGGGGAAAACACAAGATAATAAAAGACTAGTGAGACTTGAAGCAGATTTGAAAACCAGCAAATTGCTACACAGCAGCTGAAGAGGAAGATGGCGCAATTGGTTGTTATAAAATACAAGGCCCCAGGGGGTTCTCCCTAGAAACATAGACCAAAACCCAAGAAATGTAAATGCAATCACAAGAAAAAGCGAAGTGCAGTTGTCTGAGTTAGTGCATCAAAAGGCAAATCTATATAGTAAAGAGGCAGAAAGAAACAGTGACAAGGTATAAAGTGGTAATGAACAAGACACTAAGTCTTGGAGTGCAGCAACTATTGTGAGACCTCTTCCACCATTTCCTCAGAGGTTAAAAATTAGAGAGAAGAAGAGGGATTCATAAAGCTTAAGGAATTATTGGGGAAAGTGCATATTAACTTGCCTTTGATTGATGTATTGCATAGAATTCCAAAATATACCAAGTATATGAAAGACTTTGTAGGAAAAAAAGATCTTCTTATTTACAAGCTACAGTGGCTCTTACTCAATAAGGCATATCACACAATCAAAATAGATTACCCACGAAACAAAAAGATCCGGACAGTTTCACCATTCAAATTACTATTGGATGGGTCTCAATGTTAGAGGATTATATGGTTTGGGTGAAAGAATAAATCTCATGCCAATGTGTTACTTCAATAAAATGGGCTTGGAATTCTACAGTTGGTCTATCAATCTTTGGTTAGACCTTTTGGAAAAGTGAAGGACGTGCTGGTGCAGGTAGAATCTTTGATATTTCCTGTTGACTTTATTATTCTGGATTTTGACCATATATATGGAAGTCTTATTTATTTTTGGGCATGTATTTTTGGCCATGGGTCATGCATTAATTAATGTGGCAGTTGGTGGACTCACGGCAAGGGCATATAACAAAGTAGAAGAGTTTGATGTTTAGAAGGACCTCAAGCTACCTGCGATATATAAGGAGTTGTCAGCAATCACAGATTATGACGCAGACCATAAAGTGTCAATACTATTTAGTAATGATCCATTAGTAAGGGAAATCGCAGGTCAAAAAACAAAAAGAGAACTGTAAGCAGAGAATACAACAGTAGTAAAGATTGAATCCAACAATGAAAGAGGTGGTGAGTAAAAAGGTGATCAAATGGTTAGATGCAGGTATTATTTTCACCATATCCAATAGGAACTTGGTGAGTCCAGTGTAGTGTGTCCCTAAAAAGGGAGGCATGACTATGGTGAAAATAAAAAAAATGAGTTGGTGTCGACTCCTACAGTCACCGGGTGGGGAATTTGTATGGACTACCGTAAGCTCAATGAGGCAACCCGCAAGAATCATTATCCAATTCCTTTCATGGATTAGATGCTCGATAAACTGGCAGTCAAAGATTACTTTTACTTCTTGGATGGATATTCAGGTTATAATCAAATATCCATAGCTCCTTAAGATCAGTAGAAGACCACTTTCATATGCCCATTCGATACCTACTCTTTCCCACACATGTTTTTTTAGTTGTGTAATACGCATGGTACTTTTAATGGTGTATGATGGCCATACTTAGTGATATGGTAGATGATTTTTGTGAGGCCTTCATTGATGAGTTTTTTGTTTGTGGGAGCTCTTTTGATGTGTGCTTACAAGATCTTGATAAAGTCTTAAAGAGATGTGAATAAATGCACTTGGTGTTGAATTAGGAAAAATGTCACCTTTTTATGAAAGAGGGCATTGATCTTAGGCACAAGGTGTCAAAGGTTTGTTTAGAAGTCGAAAAGGCCAAGACTAACATAATATAAGAATGTCCATACCTCCGTCACAGTGCAAGGGGTAAGGAATTTTCTTGGACATACCGGGTTTTATAGAAGATTCATCTTGATTTCACTAAGATATCTCAGCCTTTGTTTAGATTGCTTGAAACGGATACAAATTTAAAATTTTCCACTGAATGTTTGGAAGCTTTTAACCATTTGAAGAAGACATTGATAGAGGCTCCTATTCTTGTTGCTCCCGATGGGAGTTTCCTTTTGAATTGAGGTGCGACGCTAGTGATACTACCGTGGGAGCAGTACTAGGATAGAGGAAGGATAAAATCTTTCTTTCTATATATTATGCTAGAAAATCTTTGGATACTACACAGTCACTTAGAAGAAGATGCTAGTATTTATTTATGCATTCGATAAATTTAGGGCCTACCTAGTAGTAACTAAACTAATCATGTATACTGATCATGCAGCAATTTGATGTTTGTTTAATAAGAAAGATGCTAATCTGTAGTTTATTAGGTTGAACCTTTTACTGCACAAGTTTGATCTTGAGATTCATGATTGTAAAGGTTGTGAAAATCATGATCATATTGAGGAACATGGGAAAATTATAAAAGAATTTCTAGACGAACAACTGATGCACTTATCAATACAAAAACTATCTTGGTATGATGATATAGTCAATGTATTGGTAAGTGGTGTTTT